>APFE030759840.1:60084-80792 GCA_000404065.3 Pinus taeda | reverse complement strand
AGGACATTCAGAGGATGTCATCCGTATTTCAGAGGCAGACCCCAGCCCAGCAGCATAGGAGTCTGTGCCATCATGGTCTCATTCAGCTTGTTGTTTCCCATCAGTTGAGGCAGCAGGGCATTTCATGGGCAAACTTCATTTCTCATGAGGTCTTTACAGCGCCATCACGGTCACAGCCAGAGCTAGAGAGAGGACAGCCAGAGCCACAGATCATTCATGAGGAGGGAGGTCCATCACGCCAGTCAGAGATTATTGTGCCTACACATGTTGTTTCCCCACTACAGTGTACATATCAGAGGGGTCATAGGACCTTGTTTGCAGCAGCTCGACGAGTATTTTCTCCACATTAGGTGGAAGGGGTCTCATCGTCATCATCAGATCAGCGAGTGTTATCTCCACATCAGGTAGAAGGGGCCTCGTTGCCGACAGCAGCACAGGTAGCAGAGAGGGGCAAGCAACCCATGATTGAGGAGAGAGTGTCTGGTGCTCCGGTTATTGATCTCGACGCTGATTCTCCTAGCACAGAGCTCAAGAATATCATCCGAGAGCAAAGCACCGAGATTCATTCACTGCAGACACAATTATTGAGGGCAAACTGGGTAATCACATATTTGGAGCAGCGAAACAAACAGCTTGAGGATGAGAAAGAGTTGGATGAGCTATGGAGGATTCGAAGTGATCGAGTCATCAACCGTAGGAGGCCCGGTGACTTGCTGCTCAAGGAGAGGGAATCCATGCTTATCCGAGTGAACTCACACTTAGAGGGGCTGTTGGCGAAGGCCAATCAGAACAACAAGTTGCTAAGGAACATGAAAAACCATTATTGGGCAAGAATGCATGTTTGTAAGGCGAAGATGAAAATTCTTCAAAGAAGGTTGACCAAGGCTCCCAAAGGAAGGAAGAAGACGAACCCGCTCAGTATCTTGGCCGAGGCCTCTCTCACTCACCATGGTACTCATTATCTTCCTCCCAGCAGCAAACCCAAGATATTTTGAGAATTTTGAGGCATTTTTGGCATTTTTGGGAATTTTACAGGTTTTGGCCACTCGAGTGGTCTCACCCCATACGAGACCAGTCGTCGATACAGCTCAGAACGGGGAAAAATCTACATGGTTGGATTTTTCATGCAAAATTACACTTTCCTATGGAAGGGTTTCCAATTTTGTGAAGATTTGGTCACCCAAAAGCTCAAAATACATGCAAATTTTGACTTTCTGCCCCTTTTTTGAGTTGCAGAAAGCAGTCTTTGGAGATTTGATTTTTGAGGGGCCAAATTAACTCTAAATTCAGAAATTCCGGTTGGGTTGGAAAGTAGACTTCCAGACCTTTCCAACGAGCTATCCTGCACCTGATTTGGACTCTGGGAAGGCCCTCAAACAGAGCTTCCAAAAGGTGCGACTAGTCGAGCCAGAGGTGCGACCACTCAGGCAAAATTTGCCAGTTTTTGACCAGTTCGGCCAGCTAAGCACAGTTTTCACTTGGGTTGACCATTTGGGCATGTAACTGATAGATTCTTGAGTAAATTTCATGGCATTAGATACTTTTACTCTTCTTTACCTCTTCTAGAAGCTTCTTTGATGTAAATAGTGAATATTTAATGCATGGATAGGCTTCCTAACTTTTAGAGGCAAGTTGTTGTGTTGGCCTATTATCTAGTGACTGATTTAGAATTAGTTGCAACAGCTCCTAGGAAGCTAAGCTCGACCCCTAGAGGTGGGGAAAGGAGTTAGACTTCCTATATTATGCCTTCTCTTTCTCATTTTCATGGTTGGACTTTAGAGGGAGAAGTGCTATTGTATTTTTGACTTGTATTTTCTGCAATTTGAGGGAAAGGAAGGCCAGGGTTTTGCAGACTTCATTGTGGATTCTTGTGGATTATTATGTTGATGGTGTGTTTCCTACTGTTATTGTAAGTGTGTTTATGTGTTCCATTCCTTAATCTCTTGCTGCTATTTAAACAAAAGAAGTGATAAAGTTTGAATTCATGCATGCCATGCTCAGCTTTCAATTTTGTTTAAATTTTATGTTTTCCACCATCTAGAGAGGATTCAAATTCATTGTTTGCCCTCTTTAGCTTTTATCCTTTCCTCCTTGATCATATCTTTCAACTAAAGGCATCAGCATAGATTCCTATCTTGCCCCAAGGAATCACCTGCAAAAACTGAGCTCAATCCCCGCACCCTGAATTGCACTCCCTCCAATTGCCACCAAAAAAAAACCCAAAAACTCTAAACCAATCCCCCATATCAGTTTACTAGCCTAATATCTTTGATCCTAATTGGCAACTCATCCTATTGACAAATCCATCGAGCACCCTGACGAGAGAGCCTTCTCATACCTCATAGGGCTAGCTACGAGGTGAAATGGTTTGATGTAGCCTTGAGAGTTTGTCTATCTCAGCCTAGGTGAATTCCAAGCGCTAACAGTATCAAAAATCAATATTTTAAGTAGCTTTATAGAATCAAGAAATTAATCATATCTAAGAAGTAAGTTACCTGTTCAATACCAAGTGCACCATTTCATCCTAAGTACTATGAATCAAACTATCATATGCATAAGCCATTTTTGAAGTTGGCATTCCCATCATACTTTAGGGCTTACCTTTCCATCCTATATTGTAGCTATAACATTGGAATAAAGCACCATACATACCTTGAGTGTTAAAATAATTGTGCACCTTCTTATTTTACATAGTGAGTTGTAGTATTTTGTCAACTTTTCATTATGTTCTTCTTTCCCTTTTCCAACACTAGTTCTTCTCTTCTTGCACTAGCCATGATCCTCAAGAAGGATACACTTATCACAAATCATCATGAGGTTAGAAGTATCCAAATACTCAAATATATATGTGGGAAGTATAAGTAATAATGAAAACAATAATCAGATTAGTAAGTATAAACAAAATTAAAGACATAAAGGAGCACCATAAATCAAAAAGTACTTATCTTCAATGAGAGGTGATCATCTCCCTATGGAACCAGCCTTCATGGGCCATCACTTTCCATTGTCCATATGACAATGTTTCCTTCAACATTTCAACCAACTTTATCAGCAATTAGGCATAATAGAGACTATCCCATCCTGGGCTTCATCAAATCTGACACAATTGCTTGAACATGTTCACATTAGTCAAGCTATGGTTTCTAAGTTACATACCTCAAATATTTCCATAAACTAGTTTTTCTTCCAAACCCTAACCTCATAATATCCATCAAACCCTACTAACCAAATTACCTAGGGTTTACTTCAAACACTAGAATTATTTTAGGTATCCTCCATCTCTTATTCCATCAATGGTGTCATCATAGGGGTGATCTCCATGAATTTTCTTCATCTCAGATCTAATACCATGTTAATTTTTCTTAGGGATATATTGTTCTTTTCTTTGATAATTGCATTTCATTTTTTCCATATTAAATTCACCCCATAAAATCATTATATTATTCAAATTTACACCATTATTTAGCAACATATGCAACTATGTAGAAAGAAAAATGTCATCATCTATGCAATGGAACATAAAGGAACAATAGAAGAAAATCATTCACACATAGAGACACTAGGATTGGTCAAACACCAGGGAAAAACCCACTATGGGGAAAACCCTTTCAAATTCTTCTTCTTATTAGATTTTCATTGAATGATTTAGAAAAAGATAGTACAATGATCCATATCTCCAATCATAAACCTATCCAACAAAATCAGCTAAACAACATCCATGAAATGAACCCAACAAGTTCATACTCAAAATCATGATTTAGAATCCTATGATGAACTGTCATTATCTACGGTCAACTGTCGAAGACTGCAGTCAACGAGTGAAAGCTTTGGTCAACTAAAAAATGAAACCTTAGATTCCAGTCACATGGAAAGAGTGTCGTGCATGCAACGAAAACTCTCTAGTTGCATGCATAGGATTGCATGCCAACAACTATAGGCGAAACTTCCCTTTGAAAATCTTGTCAATGTGACTGAAAACCCAAGAAACACGCGTGAGCTTTGGACCCTATAATTTCTCCTTCGTGCGAACCAATTCTCTGTGGACGATCCTCAAACTTATGTGAACCAAAACCAAGAAAGAGAATATAATAATGTCTCTTGATGATGTCTAAATTAGGTTGAGGTCACTTGTATTTATATCCTTCTAAGGGTGTCCAATTTTCTTTAGGGACGACCTAATCAAATATGCACATGTGGGATTTTAATTCAAAATTACACTTTTCCTTATCCAAATTGAGTGCTTAAATAGTCAAAATTGGTCCTTTTGAAAATCTAGTCCCATGGTTGGAATTTGTCACTGAGTTGTAAAATTAGCAACTAATCCATTTGAATTCATCAATGGGAAAAATGAGACCAACTTCTAACATCTTATGTAATTCCTTCTTTACTTTCTCCTTTTCTCTGGGATTCAATCTGTAAGGTTGATGTTTAACTGGTATTGAATCTGGCTTCAGAACACTTTTCATTTCTCCTAAATATAAATTATCCCTTTAAGTTTAGCAACTGAGGCAAGAAAAGATCTTCATATTATTTTAGAAGGTCAAAAATTTCTTCATCCCAATAATCACCAATAGAATCTAGCTTAGGTATATCTTCAATGCCAATATTATGTTTCCATAACTTCAATGGCTTTAGATGTGGAGCATCTTTAATAGGACCATCCTTTATATTTCTCTCCCCTTCAAAATCTTGGAAAATCAAGTGCCTCAATTCTTCTAAATCATCATCATTAGGGTCTCGATTCACCATTCCACAAGAAAAAACTTCATGAAACCTTGATTCATATATGTGTGCAAATATATCTTATTTGGTATAATCCTCAAAAGGCTTCCCTGTGGGGAACAAAACTCTTTTAACTTGTTTCAAGGTTGCCACAATCTTTTTGCCTTCATCAGAAAATGAAAAATCACTGGAAAATAGGGATATCATTGGGTGTCATACAATTGTTTGTCTTTTCATATCCTCCTTCAAATACTAGGCTCGTGAGAAGATTCCCAAAGTATGAATAAATTAATGTACCCACAAATTTTCAGGAAGTCCTTCTTCAGTCCTCTTAACTCTGCAATTTTGAATATGTTTATGTGAACTAGTATATCCCTCATACTTAGGGATTCTAGTTGAATAATCCCTTGGCACACAAAATTGACATAGAAAAACATAATTGACTAACTCCCTCGCTGGTGTTTCTTGAAGGGCAACATCCAACAAAGGAATTTTTTGTGTTTCTTCAAATTTCAAATCAACTTCATTAATAAAATTAATTACATAACCGAATAATAGCAATTTGAGAAATATTGGCTTAGGGTTAGGTGAGGAGCTCTGCAACTAGGGTTCGCTGGTGATCCTCTACTACGGCGCAGACAACCGACAGAGATACAACAGAAGGCCTGCACACCTGATCCTGCCAGAGAGGAGTAGGCATATCTTCGAATCACATGGAAACCGAGTAGGGGGGGCCGCCAAGCCCTCCCCTAGCACCAATACCGCGCCACCAGGAAGAAATGGGCCAATACTCTTCGGTTCGATCCACGCTGAAGGGGAAATCATTATGGAGACGCAGCAACACAAGTCCAAAAATCTGGACGGTCAGGCAGACAATTGTCGAGAAACGCCGCAATGGAAAGAAAGGATAGGGGAAAAACCACAGTCACTTCCAGCACATGCAAGCCAATAGCAATTGAAAAACCCAAGATAGAACTGCCCAGCCAGGAGATCAATGAGAGAATCCAATACATGAAAGATCATGCGCTCATATGAAAATTTATAGGCTTCTGGCCAACAAAAAAATCCTTGTATGGTTGGATCGCTACCAAATGGAAACCCAAAGGTCACATAACACTACAGTTGGGGCCGAAGGGATTATTTACAGTGATATTCTTGTGTCTTAAAGACAAGTTTAGAATCATGGATGAAGGGCCACACTTTTTTAACTCAGCAGGATTATATCTAAGGGACTGGGTAGCAAGATTTAATCCAAACAAGGAAGATCTCTCCTGGGCTCCAGTGTGGATTAGAATGTACTCACTGCTAGAGGAATACTGGAGTGAAGGATCGCTACAAAAAATTGGGAATAGACTAGGGGAATACATCAAAGCAGCGGAAGAAATGAAGCTTCGAAGATATACATCCTATGCCCGCATCTGCATCTTCATGCGCCTAGATAACGCCCTCCCGGATTTGGTAAGTCTCTCTCATGAAGACTATGAATGGAGTTAACCCCTAGATTATGAACATGTACCTTTTCGCTGTCGTAAATTTCATGCACACGGACATCTCTTCAGGGATTTCCCGCTGAATCAAAAAGCCGCTGACCCCGCTTCCTCTGATCTGCATGCCCAAGAGGGTTTTACCAAAGTCCCCAGCCGCAAGAGAGCACATAAAAAGCCCTCATTCGGGAAAAAACCCATGAAAGAAATGGCCTTTAACCCCTCCACAAGTAATAGTTTCGAAATTCTTGCTCAAGCCACAACAGAATCTCCCCCCAGCTTGCAAAACAGCTCCTTGCCTAGTGCCTCCAATTCAATTATCCCCCCTCCGCAGTCCACCCCTACATCTAGTCTCCCCAGAGATGAGGATGCGAACATCAAAGAAAGCCAAACAGAATCAAAAGGAAATGCAAAGGAAATGGAAGTGGAGGGAACCACTACTAAATCAAGTGAAGCCCACAAAGAAAACCCGGAACACCCAAAGGGAACCTCCAAAGCCATGGAGACGGATGAATTGCAATATCAAGCCTGGCATCTTATGCTCATCACAGAGCAAAACAGTCAGGTGCAGCATATGGAGGAAGAACCAAAGAGCATAGATCTAAAAGGGCTATACATCTTTGGATTGGAGCAAGCTTGCAGAAAAAAGGAGTATGACAAAATTCAAGAGCACCAGCTCAGCACTCTAGAAACAATCATTTCCAGAGCATATCAGCAACAACAATTAGGCATACAACCAGGAAATCAATGGGATGGCAACCTCCTACCAAATGACTCCAAAAAGAGAGGGACAAAAACCGATCTCCAGCGAACTATAGCAGTAGGCAAAATCTTGGTCGACTCTGGCCGATATGCTAAACTGAAAAAGTATTACAGGCCCACTCCACACAGTGATCAATGAAGCTCATCTCATGGAATGTAAGAGGGCTCAATAGCCCTGGGAAACTCAGAATGATTAGAAGCATGATAAGGCAGGAACAACCTCAGATATTTTTCTTGCAGGAAACAAAATGCAACAGCAGTATCTTGGGAAGCATCCTCACAAAAGCTTGGCCAGGATGCAATACAGTGGCAGTGGATGCATCAAGAGCCTCCAGAGGCCTAGCGATTACCTGGAATACCCAAAAAATTTCACTGTCAAACCTCCATGCTTCCCACAATCTCATCCAGGCAACATTTCACATTATCAGAACCAACATCCATGGACATATGACCAATGTCTACTTCCCGCAGGAAGTGCCCAATAAAGTTGCTCTTCTAGATACTATAGCAAACCTCAATTCCAACAGAGAGTATTCTCTCTGGCTCATAGGTGGAGATTTCAACATGATCACCAAATTAGAGGAAAAGAGAGGTGGACGATCCAAGCTGGATCAGGACATGAATCACTTCAAAGATTTTATTCACAGCAACTCACTCATCGACATGCAAACTCCCAATGGCGTTCACACCTGGAGTAATCGCAGAACTGGGAGGCATCAAATAGCTTCGAAGCTTGATAGATTCCTCATCTCGGATAGCGTCATTCAATTAGGGGGTGATCTCTCGGCACTCATCCTCCCTCATCCCGGCTCGGATCACTAGCCCATAGCACTACAATGGCAGTGACCAGGTAACTTTACCAGACGTCCATTCAGATTTGAGGCATGTTGGTTATCCCATCCCGCTTTCAAAGACTTCATCAACAACGCCTGGAACAATTTCACAGCCCCGGCTGGGTCAAGAATGTTTCAACTCCAACAGAAACTCAAATATTTGAAAGCTCAAATAAAAACTTGGAATAAAGAAACTTTTGGTAATATCTTTCAAGCTCAACAAAAGCTCAACATTGAAATGAGAGAGCTCCAACAGCAGATAATAACAGAGGGGTATAAAGAAGAAACCATGGAAAGGGAAAAATACATATAAAAACGATTGGAGGAGAGAAACAAGAAGGAAGAAATCTTATGGAAGCAAAAATCCAGAATCAGATGGCTGAAAGAAGGCGAGAAAAATACCAAATTCTTCCATAGGACTACGATACAAAGGAGAATGCACAATACTATCTCCTTTCTCCAAAAGCAAGGAGGGGGACGAGTGGAGGATCACATAGAGATAGAACAGGAACTAATCAACTACTTCCAGGACATTCTTCAAGAACCTCAAATCGACAGAAGCAGAGCTATAGAAAAGATTACTCAACATATCCCAAAAGTCATCACAAAGGACCATAACCAACTCCTACTCAAACCTTTCCAGCCAGAGGAGGTTGATTTAGCCATGAAACAACTCAAGGAGGGCAAAGCTCCAGGGCCGGACAGCTCCTCTACCACCTTCTTCCATTCATTTTGGGAGCTCATCAAAGAAGAGGTTTGGCAAGTAGTTGAGGAATCTTGATCTCTTCATTGGTTGCTACCCGCGCTCAACTCTACCTTCATCGCTCTCATCCCCAAAGAAGAGAGTGCTACAACCCTGGAAAAATATCGCCCTATTGCACTTTGCAACGTCATCTACAAAGTCATCTCTAAGGTCATTGCAAATAGGTTGAAGCCTCTGCTTCCCCTTCTCATATCGTCGGAACAATCTGGGTATGTTGAGGGCAGACATATAATGGATGGCATCATCCTCACTCATGAAATCATACACTCCCTTAAGATTTCCAATCAGGCAGGTATGATTCTTAAGATTGATCTTTCCAAAGCTTTTGACAAACTAAGTTGGACCTATATCCAAAAAATGTTAAACGCCTTTGGCTTCGCTCCGATGTGGGTGCGATGGGTTCATAGCTTAATCTCCTCTACTTTCTTTTCCATCCTCATCAATGGCATCCCCTCTCGACCTTTCAGCCCCTCCAGAGGAATCAGACAAGGGGATCCTCTGTCTCCCTTCCTTTTTGTTCTAATGGCAGAAGGGTTGGGTAGACTCATCAAGCATGCTCTTCACTCTCAGATGCTGAAAGGAATATCTATTCACAACACCCCTGCCACCACCCATCAGCAATTTGTGGAGGACAATATGCTCTTTGGATACCCATCAGTTCAAGAAGCATCCATATTTAAGACCCTCTTGAAGGACTTCTCTGAAGCCTCGAGTACCAGCATCAATAAAGCCAAATCGCAGATCTTTTTCTTCCACACGCCTCCCATCATCCAACGAGCCATAGCCCACATCCTGGGATTTACCATTGCCACCCTTCCCTCCAATTACCTGGGCGCCCCTCTCATTGATTCGGCCATCAAGAATGCTACTTGGCATAAACTCATTGAGAAGCTGTAATATCACCTTTCCTCATGGACCTTTAGAGCTCTGAATATAGCTAGTAGGGTCATTCTTATCAAAGTAGTGCTTCAAGCAATGCCCCTCTATCTCTTCTCAATCTTGGCAGCGCCAAAATGGGCTCTCAAAAGAATTAGAGATATTCAACACAATTTCCTATGGGGATCTAATAGAACTAATCGCAAATGGGCCCTTATCAATTGGACTACCATATGCAAACCCAAGGAGAAGGGCGGGCTAGGCCTAAGGGATCCCAGCCAAAGCAATGAAATAATGGGGGCAAGAATCTGGTGGCAATGGCTCACAGCACCAAATAAGCCCCGGGGCATCATCTGGCGAGCCAAATATGCTAACCACAGACCGATGGAGGAGCTGATCAGATTTACCCCTGTGGAGAAAGGATTGTTGATGTGGAATGCGGCCAGTCAACACTTCCCCCTCATCTAACAGCATAGCTTTTGGGAAATTAAAAGTGGCAACAAAGCTCGTTTCTGGACAGATGCTTGGAATCAACTGCCCAGACTTGACAGGGTCCTTAATATTCAGCCCAGCAATGACTGGGAGGAACAACAAAAGGAGAAGGTAAATCAGCAATTGTCACAGGCGATCAATCAAGGATACAGGCAATGGAAACGCCCAGAAGAACTGATAAGAAACATCGATATCCAAACAAGAGAAAACCTGGAAACAGAGCTCCAAAAACGAGAAATCAAAAACAATGAAGGAGAAGACTTACTAAGATGGGGCTACACCCCGCGAGGATCCTTTACCACAAAAGAAGCCTACAAACTCAAGTGCCAAGATGATACACCTCTGGATCCCATCTGGGGATGGATTTTGACACCAGGAATCTGGCCCAAAGTCTCGACTTTCTTATGGCTCACCAGGCATCAGAGAATCCTAACCTGGGACAACTTAAGAAAAAGGAAAATACAGGGGCCATCCATGTGCCCCAATTGCTGCTCGAACATGGAAACTATACAACATCTGTTGGACTCCTGCCCCCTAGCCAACCAGCTTTGGGAGAAATCCAATTTCAGATGTCAGAGAAATTTTCAACCATCTGAAGACATCATAAATTCCATTCGCCTCTGACACCAAAGTCCTTATAAAAGCGCTATCCTAAATCACCTCTGGAGAATTATCCTGGGCCTCCTCACCTGGACAGTCTGGAAGGAAAGGAACAAACGCATCTTTAAAAACCAGTGCACTCCATTAGAAATTATTTGGGACAATCTAGTTACGAATCTGAAAGAAACTTTGGCTCTCAAAACGTGGCTTCCGGAGGACTATCCCACTCAGGGCACTAAACAAACAATATGGGACAGCTGGAACCTCCAACTTCCCTGGGGAAGCATCGAAGGCAATTCCAAAAGAAACACCAACGATCGTGCACATCAATGGCAGTCCCCCCCAAAGCAAAGATACAAACTCAACTTTGATGGAGCTTCCAAGGGGAACCCAGGGAAAGCAAGATACGGTGGCATCTTCAGGGACTACAAGGGCTCTCCTCTTCTATTATACCTCGGCAATATAGGGCGGGATACTAACAACTCAGCTGAGCTAGAGGGTCTTTGGCAAGGAATTCTCCTAGCTCAAAACCATGACTTCCAGCCTTTGGAGATTGAAGGAGACTCCCAATTTCTCATCAACATGGCTACACAATTGCTCAATGGAGCTCATGCAAATAAGATCTCAACTAGTTTGCGACTAGAGGCAAGGTTGGAGGCCATAGAAAACGCCCTCATCAACAACTGGGCTATCATCTTCAAGCATGTCAGAAGGGAAAGCAACCAGGTGGCGGACCTCCTCGCCAATATGGGAGTTGAACACAAGAACCCCCTCCTTGCAGGGAGCCTCAATATCCTCCAGAATCATGAGAAAAAACAGGAATGTATCAATCTGCTCCAAAAGGAAGCAAACTCCCTGGATGCGGGTGTTTCAACCAAGCTCTAGGTGGATGGGACAGGGGTGGCACAGCGTCAACCGACACCTGCGAGCCCCAATCCACATGGCTCGTGGCATGAAGGGTTTAATTCAGCAGCAAGGGCCATCACATGGCCTCACGCGATGGGAATTAAGCTGGAATAGGCGAGCAGAGGACAGAACAATTGCCTCTGCATGCTTATGGGATAGTCGGCCTCTGGCTGCATTGAATGCAGTAGTAATGGCAGAGGATAGCCGAGGCACGGAAAACTTTGATAAAATCCGAGGCAGCTATGGCATTTACAGAGGGCTCTACAAACATTGCTGGTTGGGAGAAGGTGGGTTGGTGGAGAGGGTCGAGCTCCGCCATGTTGCTGAGACGCACCCTCCACACGCTCTCGCTCTCTTATGTTTGCTACTGCATGCTCGCTCTTTCATCCGCTCAGCCATGGTGAGGCAGCGGCTCATCAGCAGAATGGGAGGCACGAGAGGGGGAAGCTCTCAGCAGCAAGCCAGAAGGTGAAGCTCCTTGAGCTCTCCCTCCTCCACAGCTGATAACCCCCACTATCCCAACACGAGGAGTGGGCGTGGGTGTCTTCGTTCAGCTCCCTTCCCTCTGCCAAGAAATCTACCCCCCCACACCACGCTCTTCCACTTCCGAAGCACGTTGAATCAACCTGTCATTACAGCTACCATATCCATCCTTTTTACAGAGGAAGAAGCTCAGAACAATCAAGGCATCTGCTCTGGAAGTGCTACTTTTAGGGCGAAGCCTAGTCAGCTAGGAGCCCATCAAAACCCGCGCTCGGCCATGGAAACTGAGCATGAAGGGCAGCAATGGAGGACGGAGAAGGAGGCAATGCAGAACAGGGGCGAGAATCCAAAGCCTCAACAGGCCTCGCAAGGCAAGGAGATGCAAACACAGGACGAGGAGGACATGTGGCGGGAGGAAGAAGCAGGTGAGCCAAATCCGATGGACAACTGTGAGGATTGGGGCTTCCCAATTGAGGAAGAGCTGACCACGGAGCTCGTCGTGCCCAATGCCAGGTGGCAGTTCTTTTAGGTTCTGGTTCTTTTTTTATTTTTGTCCATGTAGGCACATCCAGCTGGATGTTCTGCCGACTTTAGTTGACAGGTATGCTCTATTTGGAAAACTATGGACTCTCTGTCTTCTGATATTTTTGATCCCTTCAGACTGGTTTCCCTTTCGTTGTCTTAAAACCAGGGTTTTGTAATGATAAGCTTGTTTGTCCTCTCTTACAGCAAGTGCTCTCTCTGTAAATAGCTTTTTCATTCTTAATAGATTAAACATACTTAGCCAAAAAAAAAAAAAATTACATAACCTATACCATTAAAATTAGGAAAATATCATACCTTCGTACCAATTCAACAAGCACAATGAACAATTTTGCACAATTTATAATTTAACTCATGTTCTCCTTGCTATCGGTCATCCCACGCAATATCCGAACCAACTTTTGTGCTTTGAATTCTCCTTCAACTAATAGAACCATCGATTGAAGAATTAATGTAATATTGTCTTTTCCCTATAATGAGTCGATATATATGGTCCAGGAGATTAGTTTCTTCTTGGTCATCTACAAGTTCTATAAATTTCGGACCTTGGTAATGATATAATGGATAAATCACTCTAAATCCATCTACTTTAAAGGTCATTATCTCTCGCTTAAGATCAATAACAACATAATTCTCAAAATCCCAATCTATCCCCAGCAATGTGGGATAGGAGTCTTTATCTCCCATAATATATATCACTTAAAAATATGCATATGTTTTTTCTAATGTAATATCCACTTCAACATCCTCCAAATGTCTAATGGGAAGAATACAATATTGATTGGAAATGCGCAATTGAATTGGGGAGAACACCAGTTTTTGTGTCCTGAGAGCTTCCCATGTCTTCCTCAGTAAGATGTTAACATCATAGCCCAAGTCTAGCATAGAGTCCTTGATCTAGAATCCTACAATCTAAGCATTGACACAAAATTATCTTCCTAATCACATATTATTTCGTTGAACACATCTGAAATTCCTCTCAAGTAAGTTTGCAAAGATAGTTCCATCTGAGAGCTCCTCGTCCTTAAAAACATTGTTAAGTTTCTTACACAATTGCCCTAACAAGTGCTCATCACTCACAATCCGTGAAAAAAAATTAAACCATTCCATTATAGCCTGGATTATATCTCAAGAAAACCTCGAAATCTTCAATTTTAATTGTTTTGGTTGTCCTAGTTGAGGGTTATAAGGCAGTCTCACCCACTTAAAAAAAAAATTGCAACTTTATAGTATTATTTCTGCTAGTTAGAGTCATAATATCTTTTAGGTGATGTAGATATAATTACCACTAGTTGTTCAGGGACACCTGAGTCTGCTCCAATTCTCTTTCCTCCACTTATAACTATATTAATATTTGACATTGGAATTGGTTTAGGTTCTCGAGACTCTACATTAATTAATTTTTCTCCTCTTTTTCGATTACATTCTTCCCATCTATGGATCAATTCAGGATAGTCCTTTGTTGCATGTGTGTTTACTCTACATTAATAACACCAAGGCCTTATGGGTAATAGACAGTCGTGGGCAACATGTCCTTCTTGATCACAGTTGTAGAAATGGATTGGACCTCTTCTTCTAGTTCTTCCCCCCCTTGTTCCTCCGCCTCCTCACCCCTTGGGAGTTTTAATCACTCTAAATGAAGAACAAACAAGGAGCATCTAGAGCTCTACATTGATTTCTATGATGATTCGATACCTTGAAAAATTCACAGAAAACATTATTTGGAAAATATGAATATTTCTACAAGATAGGATAGAAATGAGGGGGTGTCCATATGTACAACATATTTCACAACACTCAATCATACACATGCCTTGCTGATTGGGGAAAGCATGGAATTGAGTAAAACCTTGATACAAGGAATTTTCACCAACTTGCACAACTCCAACAGTAGATAAAGGTGGAATTTTTCCCATATGCATGGAGGAGGGTCTCGAACCTTGCAACCTTGGACATTTTGTGGCATGGTGACCCTCAACATGACAATTAGTACACCATATTTGAGGGCATAAAGGTTGTGTAGCATGAATGTCTTTTACTTTCTTTGTCAAGTCAACAATCCGGTGTTGCAGTCCCATAAGGGCAGGATCATTAGAAGTATTTCCTCCTTTATGCTCATGATGATACCCCACCATAAATTTAATCTTTATATCTTTATCAAGTGCATATTGCAATGTATCGATCTTCTACTAAGTTCAAGGTGTCTAAGTTAATGGAAATAAGGCTTTAATAAACCAATCCTATTGATTATCGAGATCAATATGATAACTTAACTTACAAATAACATCCTTAAATCATTGCATCATTTCCCATGCAGTCTCTCCTTCATGTTGTTTAATGTCCCACAATTTGTACAATCCTTGTTGATTTGTCTATGGAAGTTTGAAATCTTGAACAAATTCTCGTTGAACCTCATCAATGGTAGGATTTTGATGCATAACGAACCATTTAATAAACTACTTGAGTTCTCTCTCTCTCAAGGTAGTCTAAAACTCAATAATTTTAGTAGCATCAAGTATTTTTCTAGCCCTCCATATTGCTTCTTACAAATACCAGTGCTGTTCAACATCCTCATTCCCTCATCCTGAAAATTCAAGGTATCGAGTGAATGAAATTGTTATGTTACTGACCATTGTAGGTTGACTAGGTGATATGAGTATAAACCCTTGTGAAGCAAGTTGTAATGACCCAAAAGAATCTAATTGAGAACTACTACCACCACCACAATAGGTACTAGTTATATATGTACTATAGCCTTCTAAACTTTTAAAAATTTAGCTAGCTTTGAAACAAAATGAGCAGGATCTTGATAAGGTACCAGGGGGAGGTCAAGAAAGGTGCTACCTAGGTTGTTTTGTAATGAAATATTACTTATGAGGGACGCATCATCTTCAGAAAACAATTTCCTCACTACAAAATTCATTTCTTGATCAGGAGGGCTAATCTGGCTCGCTAATCCAACTATAGGCCCTGATACAGCTGGCATCTTACTCCTTCTAGTACATGGATATCTCTGCTATTTCCTTCCATTTGTCTCACAAAAATATTCCCTACACCTCCTATTTTGCCAGAACCCTCACTATTAGTATCCTCTATCTTCCTCAACTCCAAACTACATGTCCCTCCTATTCGTAATCTTGGACTACTCAACACCTATCTTATTTGGTGTAATTCCCTCAGTCATCTTCAGATCTCATAAAAAGTTCTCTTCTTCCATTCATCATCTATCTATGCCCTCATTTTTTATCTCAAATTTCGATCCCTCCACAATATATCCACAACCATCGTAAAAACATCTTCATCTTTCGCAACTATGTAACATTACTTCCGTAAATCCTACCCTCGGTACTTAAGTTTTATGTTGCCATATTATGTCCTTGAAATGGAAATAAATCTTCTTCCAGCATAAAAAAAATATAATCCCAAGGGGTATTTCCTTCAGTAACCTTACTGCAACCCATATCTAAACACAACTTCAACTTTAGCAAAAGAAAATGATCTTTTGCAGAAAACTCAATAATGTAACTCTCTAGGTTTACTTGTACCCAAAAATCAACAGATCTAGTCAGCTTTGTATCCCGCCTATGAAACTTATCTAAATTAACATTAGTTTAGGTACGAGGAGATATAAGGCAATTTCCATCCCCCTTTTTGATCTGCAACCAATTTAACTAGTTATGAAGTTCTTCAAGGAACTTACACTAGAATATTTCATACTGGTTGCCAGTAGGTTCTACATACAAAACCTCTGCTTTTACCCACTCTAACTTATTATGGCATAACTATGCCTGCTGGAAAATAAATCAATTTATCTACTCATGCCACCAATCTTGAAGATATCCTCTAAGGATCCTCAATACCATGGCCTAAATCCCTTGAAAATACTCAAGATCCCGACAATGAAACCATTTGTTGGCTTTCAATTTAAATGGAGGTAGACACTGGGTTTGGACACAGGGTGCCAACGAAAAAGTTCATTGTAGTCTAGCAATTTGTCAACAATTTCACCTCCCTTATTAGGAAAGAGAGGTGTATGTTATGAAACCAACTCACAAAAAGATGGAAAAGATAGATAAATGCCTTCAAAATAAGCCTCTTCGAGGGGGCAACATCCTTTACATTACACAAATGAACAATTCTTGGATGATACAAATGACAAAAACTTCTTTCTATATAGAGGAGTCTAAGGGGTCACAATATAACCAAAGCTGACCTAACAATAATAATGTAAGGGCACAAAAATAACAATAGTGGGCTTCTATGGGGCACAATAATAACAATATGGGGACAATAGGGGCACAACAATAACAATAAGGGATACAATGACAATAGTAATGGGGGAATCACTAGTATTATAGGGACCTAACATGCCCCTCTCCTTCAAAAAAGTGTTTTCCTCAACACCTGAGTAGTTCTGGATGCTTCTGTATAAAATTCTCACCCTCCCATGTGGAATCTTCAATGGGTAAGTTCTTTCACTTGATGAGATACTATGAACTTGATCGATTTCATAGCTGTCGAGTTCTTATTTCTTTGACTGCTTCAAGTTTCAATATGATTTTTCCTTCCTCATCAAGTTCCTGCAATATTGTTTGAACTGCGAGCTTGTCACCTATAACCTTCTTTAAGCATGACACGTGAAAAACTGGGTGCACTCGGGATGCTGCAGGAAGCTCCAATTTGTATGCCATAGGGCCTATCTTTTGCAACACCTTGTATGGACCATAATACTTTGGTGATAATTTAATATCCTTATTAGCTTCCTTGAGGGACATTTGTTTATATGGTTGTAGCCATAGGAATACCCAATGACCTACATCAAAACTTCTTTTGGTGCAATGTTGATCTGCCTGTTGTTTCATTATATTATGCGCCAAGGTGAAGCTATCCTTTAAGAGTTGGAGAACTTGTTTTTGATGCTCGATGTGATATTCCACTGCTTGAACCTTAGATTTTTCTCTTAAATATGATGTGATGGATGGTGGATGATATCCATAAAGTGCCATAAATGGGGTCATTTTTTTTGTAGTATGGAAGGAAGTGTTAGACCACCATTCAACGAAAGGCAACCATTTGACCCATTGTGTCTATTTATCAGATACAAAGCAACGAAGATATCCTTCCAAACATTTTTTTACTATCTTATTTTTTCCATCAGATTGAGGATGATAAGATGAGCTATGAGCTAACTGAGTACCAAGACAAGAAAATAATTTCGCCCAAAAAATTCCAGTGAAAATGGGATCTCTATCGCTTACAATAATCTTTGGGTTTCCATGTATCTTTTGAATTGTTTCTGTAAATGCAGTAGAAACTGTACTCAATTTAAATGGATGAGATAATGCACAAAAGTGTGCATACTTGGTAGGTCTGTCAACTACCACCATGATAACACTCTTTCCTTCGGACTTGGGTAAATCTATGATAAAATCCATTGAAACCTCCTCCCAACGTTGCCTTGTAATGGATAAAGGTTGTAATAGACTTGGGGTCTTAATTGTTTCAACTTTATTTTGTCGGAAAACCAAACATTCTACCACAAACTTTTGAATATCTGATTTAAGACCATCCCAAAAAAATTCCTTCTTAACCCTATTGTTGGGCATGGGATCCCCCGCAGCATGTGTTGGGGCTCAAAGCCCAAGTTTTGGTCAATTGTATTGTAAGACTCTACGAATTGCGGGCACGAAGCATGAATGTACAATCGAGTCATAGGGTTGTCTGCCCTAAGAATTGTATTTTAATTCAATGTAAAGTTGTGTCGGCCTACCCATGGTCCGCAAACCATGGGATTGTATAAATAGAACAAGGCTCTAATTGTAAAGATAGCTTAGGAGAGCATAGAGATATCGAATAGCGAAGGCATGGTTAGAGCATAGAGTGGAACCTGAAGTGTACTGGGTCATAGTAGTAGGAAGAGGCTTTGTAGTTGAGTGTGCAGAGGCCTAGTAGAGTCCACAGTTGAGTGTGTAGACCCCTGCAGTTGAGTGCGCAAGGTGGATTTGGGTCTGTACTTGGAATTGAAAGTAAATAAAGAGAAGTTTACTCTGTGCATTTGTTCTTGAATCTGTGCTTTGATGTATGCATTACTTTTATTTTGGTTATTTACTACATGCACTTGATGAATACTCGTATGAATTCTTATATATTAAAATAATCTAAGTAAACAAGTTAACATAGCCTAACTAAGGAAGACTTGGGTAAATAACACGGGTCGTGTTATGGCTAGAACTGCACGAAGAAAGTATCACAGGGCATAGGGTGCCCGCAAGTGCGCATAGCACAGTAAGTGTGAAGGTTGGACTGCATACTAATCACCACATATCAGACATCCCCAGGGTGTGGAAACCTAGTTCTAGCACCCTCCCATACTACTTTAGGTGAGACCTCAATCCACACTCTACGGACTGTTGCCGAAAGGGCCAGTAGTACTAGGATTTGCTTGGCTAAATCACTTCCGAACCTGGGTCAGGCCCCACTAAGCCAACAAATGGCTCTGTTGCTAAGACCGGGATCTACATAAGGGATGTCTAGTGTCATGCCACTAGAACCCAACAAAGAAGGAAATTGAAGAGTGGTTGGACAAAAAGATTCACGAGTTTGCAACACAAGAAAACAAAACTTCGCAAGTATCTGAGAAAAAGTGGTTGGAGTGCTACATGTATATAGAAATCCACGATATTTTTTTTCCCTCTTTTCTATAAAAGTTTTATGAGTGGATCGCAAAGTTAGCAGACAACCAAGGAAGGTGTAAGCTCGACAAACCAATAGTGTGGACTCCGGAGCTAGTGTGTAGACTAGAAGCCTCAAAGGATAAGATAGCGTGAGCTGTGGACCACTGGCTTGACCAAATAATAGGAGGATTTATCACTGAGTTCGCGGTGGACACAATCATTAGTTACAGTGAGGTAGAGCGACGTTTTCTCAAAGGACCACGAGGTAAGTATATTAAATCTTTGAACACCTATATTAAGATGTTGTTATGTGAAAATTGGGTTATGTGAATAAATTAATGTTTAGGACTACGCGGAGCAGAAAGATCCATAGAAGCGGAAGTAGCAAAGAATTAGAGAACAGTCCCTTAATTTCACCCTCACGAGAGAGCCGGGACGAGCTCGCAAAGGTTTATCCGAGAAGCACAGTCAGTTTGATAAGGCAGCGGATTCCGCGGCTACCACCTCCACCCACACCGCCACCTGCTTCACCTCCCTCGCCTCCATCTCCACCCACTCCACCTCCACCACCTCCATAGTTCAATATGGCGAGCGCGATCAAACTACTAGTTTTTAGAGGAGTAAGGAATGAGGATCCGAACCAATTCTGGTTCGTGGTAAGAGTAGTATGGGAAGCACAAGGCGTCACGGATAACAATATTAAGAAGGCTACTTTGGTGAGTGCACTGCAGGATCGCGCATTGACATGGTATATCAAGCACTCTAACGACCACCCAAACGCAGGGATAGCAGAGATCCAGAACACACTGAATAGGGAATTTAGCAGGCCAAATTCAGAAACACAATCAATCTTTAGGTTTAAAGAGATCACGATGCTCCTGGGCGAGACTCCCTAGGATCTGGATCAATGGCTGAAAAGTACGATCCACAAAGCCAATATGACGTTGACAGATGGAAAGCATCATGCATGGTTTATAGCATCTTTGGCACCACACTTGAGGACAGTGCTATCACAACAGAAACTTTCCACTCAGGCCGAAGCATTGGAAATGGCTATGAGATTACATGAAACCCCGATACAAGTCCCTAGGTTGGGAGTTCAACAAATCCACGTGCAACTACAGAATCTATGTTTGGAAATGAAAAGTTTGAAGCAGGATAGGGCACCACGGCTAGAGGCACGCGAGGAAGTATGGTGCATAAAATGCAAAGGCCAGGTCCATGACAAGGATCAGTGTCCGGTGTTCGTGAACTACTTGGCAGGAGGAGGGCCAATGTCGCTGAGACCGAAGGCGCAGGAAGAGCCGAGTGCAGCACCCACTTTATGGTGCACGATCTGTCAGATAGGAAGGAAAAACACAACAGACAATTTTCATTTGCTATAGAAATATACACAGACACCCCAAAAATTGTTTTGTAATTTCTGCAGGTCAGTAGGCCACTGTTATGAAACCAGCTCAAGAAAAGATAGAAAAGATAGATCAATGCCTTAGAATTTAGCCTCTTCGAGGGGGCAACCTCCTTTACATTACATAAATGAACAATTCTTCAATGATTCAAATGACAAAAC
>APFE030759840.1:6094-57529 GCA_000404065.3 Pinus taeda | reverse complement strand
AATTCAGCCTCTTCGAGGGGGCAACCTCCTTTACATTACATAAATGAAAAATTCTTGGATGATTCAAATGACAAAAACCTCCTTTCTATATATAGGAGTCTAAGGAGTCACAATATAACCCAGCCGACCTAATAATAATAATATAAAGCCACAAAAATAACAATAGAGGGACTCTATGGGGAATAATAGTAACAATATGGGCACTACATGGGTACATCAATATAATAAGTGGGTTGTACTAATAACAATAAGGGGTTACACTAGTAGTATAGGGGCCTAACAGCCACGATGAGTGCACTTGCCGCAATTACGAGCTAATGATAGATCAGACCCTGGCCTATAGGATGCAAACTGAAATGTGAGCCCTCAACCCAGATGCGAGGATGGCACACACTGGATTTTAGGGGCAAGGTCGAGGATGAGGTGGAATGGGACCAAGAAGGGGTTGTGAACAGTTAATTTGTTATAATTGCAGAGGACTAGGGCACTATGCCTGTGATTGTACCAACTTGACAAGGATATCCTGTTCGTATTGTGCTCAGTTTGATCATGAAACAATAGAATGTCCTACGTTGATCATAAATATGCGTGAAAAAAGGATTTTCCAACCTCCCCCGACTCAAAATATACAAATTATGAGGTCTGAGCCACGCGAAGAGGACCCGAATGTAAACATGATGCTTAGAATTGGTGCAACCACAGGAGAGGATAAGGGGAAGTAGCCAAAGGAGAATACGTGGGTTCACAAGGCTCTTGTAAAGGAACCCGAGTTTGACTTAGAACACACAAAGAAAACATTCATGGAAGCTAAGAAGAGCTTCGCGGAGGCCTCCCCTTTAGGTAGTAAGAATCAACCAGAGCCAGGAATGGATCCTTCAATGCTCACTACCTTTCTAGAGACATGCATGAAAATGTTGCATGACAACAAGGCAGTTAAAGGACTACAAGAACTGATCACCAGGTGCATGGGGTCAGGGGAACTACACGTCGTCTAGAAATTGGGGAAGCATGCATTGCGCACTCGAAGGGAAATGAGGTCGACTACATGGATTGGGGAATATGAAATGGATCAAGTAATCTTAGATCTGGGTTCAGACACGAATGTATTACCGAAGCAAACATGGGAACGCATGGGCAGGCACATGTTAAAATTATCCCCTATCCAATTAAGAATGGCGAACCAACAGAAGATTTTTCCCATGGGGAGGTTGCAAGGGGTAACAGTTGATATTGAAGGCGCGAGCGCACAGGCAGATTTTGAAATAATAGAGATTGTCGATGATAGTAATCCCTATCCCATGCTATTAGGAATAGACTAGGCCACCGATATGAATGGATTCATCAACTTGAAGAAGTGCAAAATGATCTTCGAGAAAAAGTCACTACACGTAGTAATCCCATTGGACCCAGCCGAAGGAGTGCATTACACTGAACCAGTGCGCAATGATGATAGCGACGATGATTTTGATTGTATTTACAAGATAACTGCACAAGACCGGGATTGGGTGAATTCGACTATAGATGGGAGGATATCGTGGGAGTGCAAAATATCCTGCACTTCGGATTCAGACAAAAAAGTAGAGCGATGGCAGAATCAGTTGCATGAAGTGACAACACTGAATTGTAACATGATGGTTAAATCACTATGTTGCATGACAATGGAGGCAATAGAGTTGCCGATATATGATGGATTAACAAAGGTGGATGAATTCCTGAGAAAATTTGAAAGTGTAGTACTAGAACAACAACATTTCAATGCGTTGAAATGGGTACTGCGCGCAACACCCGCATGATGGTGGGGTACACATAAAGAAAACTTTGAGGACTGGCGCGAATGTAGAAGGATGATGCACATATGGTTTGGAAGCCCCCAACTTTGAATGAGAATTAGGCAACAAGGATGGAGCAACTTGCGTGCCCACCTGTGTCAATGGGTACAGACGTGTGTTGTTTAGCCCACTCAAGCACACCCCAAACTAAGGATCGAAAATCGGAACAGAATGCAGTAGCAGGAAAGTTGACACATACCACAAATGTTCCACGTGGAAGCATTCAATAAGGTAAGCAGAGTCCTGAACAAGGTTCATCAAGCAAGACAAACGAATTGGGACCTACGCGTGCTAGTGATTTAATGGGCCTATAGGGCCATGTGCAAAAACCTGAGTGCAGAGATGATTTCGAAGCTAAGGAACAGAGTCGAGACCATAATTTTGGAGGAAAGGAATCCTCACACAATAGCTCCCACAATTGGGACAGTACACGAGGCCTAGGATGAAGGGATTATGTAGCTACGCGAGGGCAAATAGGTGTGGATTCAGGAAGAAATTCGGTGAGGGAACCTTAATCTTTGTGAACTCGAAGAATATCGGGTACAACTGAGAAAGAAAAGCATGTTAATGGATGTGGAGATAAAAAAAATGGAAAACAAAATCACGCAATCATGTCGCATCGATAAACTAAGAATGATAGGACAAGATATGGGCATCCATACTACTGCATTAGAAGATTGTCATTGAGCATTTGTGACTCTGCTACCATGGCGACGACCGCACCTTACCAGACAATGTAACCAGGGGAGCTCACCGAATAAGGAAGAACACGCGACGCTGATTGTCGCAAGGGTAATTGAGGGTGCTCGTGGACTAGGTTGGAAGGTGAATTGAAGCCTCGCACAGGTAGTGTGACCACCTGACTAACTGTAGGGAGAAAAGTCTCAGCGCTCCAAGCAGTTGAAAGAGATGTAGGACTATAAAAGAGTCTATGAGGGAGTTGTACGATAAGGAGGTTGTGTGCAGGATCGGCGTGTCACAAGGGTCGCGCCTGCACAGAGGGGGCTGCACTGCCACACCGGTAGGCTAGGAAGTGACCATTGGTTTCACTATTCATGACAAGAGGTCCAATTTAAGACAAAGAGGAGTGGGCAGCGGGCAATTAAGACACAAATTAAGAGCTAGATTTGGGACGATCTACGGCCAAAAAGGCATTAGTGACTCAAAAGTGGCGGGAATGGCCAAATTCAAATTCAAAAGATGTTATAAAACTCCCAGGGCTAGCCATGAGACAACACTTGGTTGGTTGAGATTTGAGAAATTACAGAGCATTGAGTGTCAAGCACTCTTACCACCTTTGGGTACACGACAGAAGATATCCCATGTAAACACGATGACCGCTACCAGACCAGGAGTACGATTTCCCGAAGACACCGCTGGTGAGGCTACGAAGCCTGGAGAGGTGGTGATTGCAACAGAAGTTCCAAAATTTCCACAAACGCCGAAGCCAAAGAAGGATAAGCAAACGATGGGACCAATTCGTGTATCCCCAAGAAACCCGTGGTTTGGCAAATTGTCGATGGAAGAAAAAGGAAAAGTTGTCACCATTTAATCAAAGGAAGAGGAGGAAGACTTATAGGCTCTAATTGATCAAATAGAGGCACAAGATGATGGGGAGGAGGATCTCCCACCAATGTCGTCTGCAACAAAGTTACCCACGTACGTCCCTTCATGGAAAGGGAAATTTAGGGCAACCAAAGACCTAGAGGCCACGAAGAGTGCGCTCCAGACCCCGCTCCTCCCTGACAACATTACTTTTGAAGGTCCGCCCCTCGGCCAGGTGCCTACCATGAAATTTGAAGATTGGGACCTCGTAGACAGTGAGAAGTTCCCGCACCTGACAATGGAAATCTTGATGAACCAGAAGTTGGGGGGATCACTGATCACTTTGAAGCTGCAAAAATGGTTATGCGGTGTAGAGAAGGTCGAGTTACTTCATCTACGATGGATACCCTACTTTCACCACGTTCCCATCACCATTTTCATCATCAGGCAGCTGTTGTGCCTGGTGCATGATGGGTATCTATGGCTAGAGGAGCCTATTCCCATCACTGCGGAACTTATTTGCAGGATTTCTTTGCTCCCCTGTAAGGGAAGGGACCTTGGGAATATAGCTAGTAAAAGCAGCAATTTTCCTCTCGTAGAAGCCATGAAAACCAAGTACAAGCTAGAAAAGAAGAAGTGTGGCTAAGCAATTGCAAGTATCAAGGAAAAAGGCATGTGCATAGCCACCCAACTCCTGGCCGGAAAACTAATGTGGAAGTGTCATGCTGATGAAATACCAGTGCCTGTGGTTGTGTTGGCCAAGCAGTGCACGGAGGGGGTCCAGTTCAACTCTGTTGAATTCCTTTGTGAGGAATTTTCGGTAAATTGCAAGGAAGCCCAAGAGTAGGGTAAGACCTTCCGCTATGCGTGGTTTCTCTTATCCATTGTGCTGGTAGCAGGCAAACTACAGGCAGATAGCTAGTTCTCGCTGATCAACCAAGACCTTCTTGAGGCTGCAAAGTATGCTTCGCTCTGGGCCACGAAGGACGCAAAACAGATTCACGTGGTCAAGGTGTTTTGGGTGCTGATGGAGGCGAGCATCCGGATATGGATCAATAGAAGGCCACAATTATCTCCCATAGTGTACGCCACTCTACAGAGCTTTGCAGAGTTTAAAGTAGACATGCATAACATTCATGTCTGGGCATGGAAGGATCCAGCGAAGGAATGGACAAAGCTTCCATTTATTACTATGGATGACACCATCTTCGCAGTACTAGAAACATGCCTCCTGAATGGCGCACCCCGGACTTGGAAAGAATGGAAAAGGGTGCAGCCCAACAAAGGAAGAAGGACACTAAGTTGTGCATCACACAGCTGGCCAAAAATAGGTGCTAGGAATAAGAAGCAGCCGCCCAACAGAAGACGACTGATGCAACAGCAGCGACACAGATGGCAGAAACAACAATAGTACCAATAAAAGAGGTAGAGGGGGGCCATGAAATGTCCATAGGGCAGGAGGCTGAGGACATTGACACGGACAGAGAGCATGCAGATTCAGAAAGTACCTTGCAACAATTGAAACGACCATGCATCTTGGAGAAATAGGTCCCCAGAAAGAAGACGAAGGCATCTAAGACGTCCATTCACCCAATCACGCTTACTTCGATCTGTTTGACATTGGCGAGACGATTCACAGTGTCACTAAGGATGCGCTCCAAGAAGTGAGGATGGAGCAGAACACTGTGTTGGGGGTGCTACAAATGCAGTTACAGGGACTACAAGTGCATCCCCCGCAAATAGGAATGATGGCCCCATATGTCACAGCAGGTACATCAACAACGGAACAGATGATGCGCGCCCACGTGACCAACACTTTTGTGTTCCCCGAGGACGCATTGGTGGCAGCAAACGAAGTTGACCAAGTTACGGTGGGCAGGATTAAGTGGTTGAGTGTAAAATTGACCGCCCTTACATGAGAAACCCTATACCAGTTACAGGATGGGGTCATATCCGAGCTCCGCACCAACGAAGGTTGTGCACTATAGGTAATGAGCGAGCAAAAGATCAATATGGAATAGCTCAACTGGTAGCGTGATGAACTCGTGGCGCAAACTCAAGGACTGGCATAGGTGGTGGATGATGCTTATAGAACTGTCCCAGAATTGGTTGTCCTGACAGATCTACCAGTAGGAGAGGGAATTCACAGATTAGCCAGTGGATTCCACAAGGCAAAGGAGGAAGCAACGAGGATACAGTTGGACCTCAACCTTCAGATTATCGAACTACAAATGAAGGCGCAGTCATCCATGCCCCCAAAAGTTCGCGAACAGTGCGTTGATGCTATCCAAAAAGGGCTAGATGAAATAGGACAGTTAGTGCAGACATGTACGAGTATGTTGGATCCTTCGCAGTCCTAACTTCCTTATAGGAGGACCCCACCATACAAAGCTTAGAAACAGAGGTGTGAGAGCTTCAAGTGTAGTATGACAATGTGCACAAAGTAGCTCAGATAGTTGTCCTGACTTAGTGGCTAGCAAAGCTACAACAAGCAAAGGCATTGAAGGAACAAGTGGATTTCGCATCACAGAAAGAGGTTGTACTTAAAGCGCGTGTCCAGCCTTGGATTGATGAGGCCTTCCTCATCACTGTCGATATTGAAGGAAAGCTCACAAAGATGAAGGTGATGCATGTCATAAGTCAGGGATCTGCCCCTGACAATGAGCATTTAGCAAAAACAGTAGAGCAAATCTAGCAGACAGCAGAACAGTGCACTGTGGACCTTCGCACAGCACAGGGACAGTTGGAGGGGCTCCGTGCCAAGATCGCCATACCATCAGAGTGAGTCAGGATGAGTCACGATGATTTTGTTGGGGGGTTGTTGGGCATGGGATCCCTTGTAGCATGTGTTGGGGCTCAAGCCCAAGTTTTGGTCAATTGTATTGTAAGACCTCGCAAAGTGCGGGCGCGGAGCACGAAGTGTACAATCGAGTCATAGGGTTGTCCGCCCTAAGCATTGTATTGTAATTTAATGTAAAGTTGTGTCGGCCTACCCATGGTCCGCGGACCATGGGATCGTATAAATAGAGCAAGGCTCTAAGTGTAAAGATAGCTTAAGAAATCATAGAGATGTCAAATAGCGAAGGCATGGTTAGAGCACAGAGTGGAACCTTAAGTGTATTGGGTCGTATAGTAGGAAGAGGCTCTGCAACTGAGTGCACAGAGGCCTAGTAGAGTCCGCAGCTAAGTGCACGGAGCCCTGCAACTGAGTGCGCAAGGCGGAGTCGGGTCTGCACTTGGAATTGAAAGTTAATAAAGAGAAGTTTACTCTATGCATCTGTTCTTGAATCTTTGCTTTGATGTATTCATTACTTTTATTTTGGTTATTTACTACGTGCACTTGATGAATACACGTATGAATGATTATATATGAAAATAATCTAAGTAAACAAGTTAACAGAGCCAACTAAGGAAGACTTGGGTAAATAACACGGGTCACATTGTGGCTAGAACTACACAAAGATAGTATCACAGGGTGTGGGGTGCTCGCAGGTGCACATAGCATAGTAAGTGCAAAGGTTGGACCGCGTACCAATCACCACATATTAGACATCCCCAAGTTGCAGAAACCTAGTTCTAGCACCCTCCCATACTACTTCGGGTGAGACCTCAATCCGTGCTCCACGGACTATTACCGAATGGGCCAGCAGTACTGGGATTTTCTTGGCTAAATCAGTTCCTAACCTTGGTCAAGCCCCACTAAGCCAACACCTGTGGTAACTTTTTAGAAATCCAGAATTCCCTCCTAAGGGAGATTAGTGAAATTCCCTAAGAATATTTTGTTTGATTTTGGAATTCTTACATAGGTATAACCGATCTTTGTACCATAACGAATCATTTTTCCAGCTAAATGTAACAGATGTACTGGGATTTCGATGTGGGAACCTCTAGTGAACATAATTTTGCAATTATGCCTTGTTCTTCTTTCTTCAGAAGCTTTTTCATTCCGTTAGAGCTGATTATCCTTCCTAGTTTCCCTACGATACCCCTTAATTCAACTTCCTTTCCTTCTGAAGAAAATTTCATGAAAAGTTCTTGAAAATTAAAAGGTATTGTACCCAAGGATTGTAGCCATTGGACTCCTAGTACAACATCAGCACCACCCATTAGAATGGAAATCATTGGGCTATTCAATACATATTCTGCCATGGATAGCTTGATATTATGGCACTTTCCTAAGCAAGTTATGGTTCCTCCACTTGTAACCATCACTTGACACTCTGGTGTTGGATATAGGAAGCAATTCAATTCTTTGGTTATCTTACAATGAATAAAATTATAGGTACTTCCCGAATCAATCAACATTATTACCTTTTTCTTCTTGATATGCCCTTCTATCTTGATATTTTAAGGAGTGGTAATTCCAGCCAATGCATTACAATATATGGTCGGATTCATTTCTTCTTTATCTAGGGTTTTTTCCTAGTGTATATCCTCTTCTTTTGACGTTTCTTGGTCCTTTTCTTCCTCCTCTTCACAATCTATGTAGAATAATTTCTTCTCAACACACTTATGACTTTTAGTGTATTTTCTATCACAACTATAACAAAGCCCTTTTGATCTTTTTTCTTCCAATTGTTGTGTTGTCAACCTTGTAGGTTGTGGATGGCTAGGGGCAACAACACTTCCATCTTTATGATTGTGAGTGGTAGGCTTCCTTGTTGCCATAATTTTGCTTTCCATTTTTCTTTCCAACCTGAACACCTTCTCCAATGAATCAGGTTCCCAAAGGTGAACCTCATGTTGGATGTTATCCTTTAAAGTCCTTATGAACACATCAATCCTATGATCCTATAAAATATCTCTTACCCTTATATTCAATTTTTGGAAGTCCATTGAACCCTTTTGTTTGAGATTTATAAATTGGCTAAAAAAAGTGTTGCTTTTTGTATCCTCATACTGTGCTATCATTTCATCCACAAAAATAGCCCAAGTGGCAATTTGTTTACGAGAGCAAAGCCATCGATACCATACAAACTAATTTGGTTCCAAATATAAAGTTGCAATTCGTACCTTTTGTGTGTTTTGGACATTATGGAGATCAAAAAATTGCTCCGTTTGTAATATCTATGTTGCTGGACCCTTGCCATCAAACTTCCTAATATCAATATTTGGAACATGGTGGTTCTTCGATCCAATGTTAGAGTCTATGAAATCATGATTAACATTTATTTTCTTCTCATCATGAGTTTCATTTACTACTCTTCACCATTAGTAAGCCTTTCTTTTATAATTTTTGTCAAATCTACCATCTTATCTTCCATGCCTTTCTTTAAATCATCCATCTTAGCTTCCACGCCATCCATATTAACTTCCATGCCATCCATCTTAGCTTCCACGTCATTCATCTTAGCTTCTACGCATTTCTTTAAACCATCCATCTTAGCTTCTACGTATTTCTTTAAACCATCCATTCTAGCTTCTGTCACTTCTTGTGCAAGTGAAATTTGTTGCACTTGTTCTCGTAATTTTGATATATCATGTTGTATGTCTTCCTCTTCTTCATGAGTCATGCTAGAGTTTTCAGGTTGCTTACTAGGTGTTTCCATTTTCTTCTTCTAGGCATCAATTACTGATAATAATGCTTCACTATGCCCTTTGAATTCCTTCAAACTAATTGTTCAAACCAAACTTATGCAAAAAATTTAAAAGAACTACACATCTTTTTTCACTTTGTAGGAGCTCGATATTGAACGACTGTAACTCTGTAATTTTGGATCTCTAAGGTCTGAAATTGCGACCTACAGTATCCCTCTATGCCCTCTTTCTAATGCCACCAGTCTGATCAAAATTGGATTCTTCAAAAAAGAGTTATGCCCCACCTCCCAAGATGACCTTCTTATATACTTGTTCAGTAGAGCAAACTTGTACGAAGTTCCATGTGTTACTGTTTTGACCTTCAAACCTAAAAACAATATACAGAAAAGTAAAGTCCGTCCTCTTCCTATATCTTCTTACGAAATTTCAATCTGATTCTTAGAGAGAAAGTTATGACGATTTTCCCAAGGTCACATGTTTGGAATGTAATTCGGGAGTCTGCAAAAACCCTAACTTCCTCATATTATATCTCCGCAAATATAGGGAGACAAGCTCTGAAATTTTGACTCGAGCTTCACCTAAATTTCGATACAAATGGTTTTTAATTTCAAAGCCTGATCCTACATAGAAACAAAATTATAGTGAAACGTCCACGATGACCTGTTTGAGATGAAATTATGGAGCTTGCAAAAACTATAAATTCCTCAGATCATATCCGAAAATATAGCAATAAAAGATTTGACATTCGGACCCGAGGTTTAGACCAGTTTATTATCAAATGGGTTTTTCTTTTAGCTTCTGAAACTTCGTATCGAAAACGTTATAGTGAAAATTCCACGATGACCTTTTTGGAGCAGTGAAACCCTAGAATCCAAAGCTCTGATACCAAATGTTATGAAACCAACTAACAAAAAGATAGAAAAGATAGATAAACGACTTCAAAATAAACCTCTTTGAGGGGGCAACCTCCTTTACATTACACAAATGAACAATTCTTGGATGATACAAATGACAAAACCTCCTTTCTATATATAGGATTCTAAGGGGTCATAATATAAGCAAAGTTGACCTAACAATAATAATGTAAGGGAACAAAAATAACAATAGTGGATTTATATGGGGCACAATAATAACAATATCGGGACAATAGGGGCACAACAATAACAATAAGGGATAAAATGACAATAGTAATGGGGGAATCACTAGTATTATAGAGATCTAACAGTGTATCACTCGATGCATGCTGAGACTTAACAGAATATGGTTTCACAGGATGATATCAAGGAATATTGCAACAAACAACCCATCACAAAGAGCATAGTATGCAATCACTTTATAAATTCTTCCATTTGCAGACGTAATGGACTCAGAAGAGAACATAAAAGAAATAACATATAGCACCCTAAGTCATAATTAAAAAATTTAAAAGGGGATGAACAATCCATTCATCATTCAAACACACAAATATTTCACACAACTTCTCTTTGATTTATAGCCATATAATTACATTAGAAAAGGCTCTTCCTCATAAGCAAGAGCATGGATCACTATTGGATCAGATTACATAATAGAATTTAGGGAAAGATCAGAACAATAAGAATTTCTTCAATCAACATAACGACAGCATTCTGGAATACGCTCTCGATCTCTCTCCTCTACCATATTCCTTTAAGATTTTATAGATTTTATTCCTCTTGCTTGATCTGCTCCTTATCACCTTGTATTATTTCAAACTCCAACGTGCCTATCCTTCTTTTTTTACCTCTTTGAATTCCAATCGTGGCTTCTTTTTTTATTTCCCTTGCATGCTTATCCTTCTTTTGCAGCCTTTTAAAATTTCATTGTATTTGCCTTTTTATTTCCCTTGCGTTCATTTTTCAGTCATTCTCCGCATCCAGTTGTTTCAACCATTCATTCCCCTTTTTCCAGTAATATCTTCCACAACCATTTTCCCCCCAAAAACCTAACCAAAATTTGCCAAAATTTCTTACCCAAAAATGAAGGTCCCAAAATGGCATTTCATGGCACTATTCTGCACTTAGATACCTTTCCAACGATTCAAGAAAGACCTCAAACGAATTCCATATGGAAAATTTATACCACCTAAAAGTTGACCTTCCTATTCTGATCGTCATGATTCGAGAGGATGTCATGTTGGCACCGATTATTCATGGAAAAGGGGCTAGCCATATGATCATGATGAAGAACAATCTAGAAGATTCAATATTGTAACTACACTTAAGAGTTGAAGGAATCAAACTTAATCACTATTAGGTTATTACGCTATGTTATAATCTAGCCGCTACAAGGAAAAGGGCTTACATTCTATTAAAGTGCATGTTGTTCCATATATGAGAAGTGTAGATGAGTGGATAACAAGAGAGAAAATAGAGATGTTTTGTGTACGATAGTATCCCATCAAACATAGGTCTTGCTCCTTTATACTTTCATCCATTTCCATTCAAACAAAGAGAGAGAAAGAGAAAAAAAGAAAGAAAGAAAAGATCATTTATACTTTTGTGCAAAAGATCATCTTTCTATGACAACCCTTTCTAATTCCTTTAACATGTTCTCTTTTAAGGTGTTATATAATAAGAAAAATTAAACCATTAACTCTTGGTATGATAAGGAGTGGAAAATTATTGGAAATTCATTAGGGATGCTTCTAATAAGTCCTTACAACTTGATATGATAAATGCGTACAAAGCCCTAATTAAAAGGGGGAAAAGGTACCATACAAATGGGAAAAGTAATAGTATCTTTTGTACCTATCTAAGCTTAATCATAAGAAATTCTAGAGGTACATTCTAACTTGTAAAACTAAAGAAAATATTATTATTTCTCTAGAAGGTTGGAATTCCTACCTTAAAAACCACTATGAATCCCATAATCCTATATAAATCATTCCAAACATCCCTATCAAGGATGAAGTTTTCTATGGAAGACATGAAGTTTGGGGTTAGGCCACTCACAAATAAGAAATATTAGGACATTGAAGGTTATCAAACTAAAATCTTTAAAATCAAAGGGTTTATCCACTTCCCTCATGTAAACAAAATCTTTAATTTAGCATTCGATCAAGGCTTCCCCTACTAATCATAGGACCATTATGATTAGCCCCAATTTAGCCATACTATATGTAATGATTTTGGAAAAGAGGATGAATATATGGCAAAACTAGGTTTGGGATATATCATTCAATTGTGGACCACCTTGTTACACCTAGGTTCATTGTAAAGGATTGTCACAATAATAAAATAAATCTCCTTTATCGTTTCATTGACTTTAGAAAATATTTTGACATAGTGCCCAAGACAAACCTTTCAAATGAGTTAGAAGACACAAAATTTCCATTTGAGTTGAAGTTTGTTACACCAAGGTTGTATGAGAAAGTTATTACCAAGTTTTAGAACATTAAGGAATGACTAAGATAAATTAACTATAATATAAGATTTAAGAAAGGTTGTCCCTTGTCCCCAACCCTTTTTTGCGCATATATTAACAAGTTAGAATATTGTTTGGAAGAAGTGGGGTGTGTCAACCCGACTTGCAAATATAGTCATAATTATTCTTCTTCAAGCTAATGATATTGTTCTTATGGAAAGGGTTCCCTATGACCATGGAAAAGAACTAAGAATCTTCAAGGATTTTCCTCCAATATGGCTATGACTTTCAATATTAACAAAATGAAAGTTATGATAATTAAATCCAAAAACATCATCTATTATACTTCCATTTATGACAACAACAACTTGGAAGAAGTGTTTTCATATAGATACCATATAATCAATAGTTGTCACAAGCTCAAATGGAACTATATTATTGAGAACATAATAAATTGAGGATATGAAGCTTACTATGGGCTTGGAAAAAATTGTAAATAAATAAATCTTTGAATATGGGATAAGAAAAGCCTCTTATTTGAGAGTCTCATTACTCATGTTCTTTTATAAATTACTCATGTTAATTACTTATTACTCTATAGAGCCATGGGAAAAGATTCATAAGTTCAAAAATAATTTTATAACTTATAATATCAAAATTAAAGGCAAAACACCTTATCCTATTCTTCTCACATAAGAAATTATTTCCACCACTAAGAGCATGGTTATGACCACATATCTAATGTATAAGAACAAGTTAATCAATATGGAAGACAAGAGACTTCCCAATATTGCTTCAAACTCTATCCAAAACCACTTTCAACTCAAGCAAGGATGGCATAAGGATGCCCATTCCTCGCTATACCATTAGAGAACAAAGGAATATATCATATTTCAAAAGAAGGATAATATTAAAAATATTAGTAGCATTGAAATTAAGGAGAAATTATGGTGTGATAAAGAGTTAAAGGGAAAAATAAAATTAAGATATTATATGGAGGTAATCAACCCTAATATAGATGCTAAAAAATATCTATCTATTCTAACTAGTGTAAAGAATAAAATTAGCATTGCTAAAATAAGAACAAATTCTCATGAGCTCCATAGTGAAATTGGGCATTGGACAATTTCCAAATGTAGTGAGATGAAATAATATGTCATCTTTGTTACACTAAGAGGGTTGAAGAGTCAAGTGGGTGTGGCTTGGGTGGTAGGGAGGAGTTGCTATTATTCTCCCCACCCAAGTTCTAGTCCCACTGATATTGACATGTTTGCTCCTTGGAAGCCATTTCTACACTAAAAAAAAAGAGGGTTGAAGATGAGAAGAACCTTCTCTTAGAATGTCCAGCATATGCCCATATTAGATCTTAATTTTAAAATATTTATCACAATACCTTCTGAATATTCTAACTCAACAAGATTATGGTGATCTTGTAATGCTTCTCTTAATACTTTTTGAGCACAAAAATAAAACTATAAAGAAATCCAATTAATCCCTTACCTTAAGTTATAATACACTGAATCAAATCTTAGTGGACATTAATCATCATCAATACACACACACACACACACATGCACACACATATAATGAAAAAGAAAATATAAGTGTTACAATCAATAAAAAATTGAGATCGTAGTCCCCTTCCAAAATTTCTTGTTAGCATTTCCAAACATGTTTACTTGCCATTAATCAAGTATGATATATTTTCCATACACATATCTTATAGGATTATAATTATTCAAATATAAATACAAAGCATAATCTCATCTTCTCATTGTTTTATATAATAAATCATGGTCCTTCGAAAATGAGCTTTGCGGCTCCTATCTTCAGCTAGCTCAAATATGATATGTAGAGGATTGTAACACTCCAATCTTTGATTCCATCTCGTGATTTGGCCACTCAAGATTAGTTTTGGCTAAAAGAGTCCCTTGAAACTGTATTTGCAGCTCCTGTAAGGTTCAAGATTGCATTTGACAGTCATTCCACATGAGGATTCTCATATCTGATCTTGTAGATCCATTTTCCTTTGCTCATTATGGAGGAGGTGGTTGCATTCATAGCTCTATTGCAAGTGCAAAAACCATGGGGACCTTCTTCTCCCCCCCATATCTAATGAGGGCAATTTTTAACCAGTTCAAAAGCGAAGGAAGAATCAACAAAACAAGGTTGTAGCTCCAAAGAAGTCTGTCAAAGACGTTCTTGAACCTTCCCTTGATAAAAATTCTTTTGAGGCTCTTCAAGATCCATAACAAGGCGAAATTTATCCTCTGGATGAAACCCCAAAGGAGGATCAAGGAAACTTAGCAGTGTTGGGGGAGAATGAAGAGAAATCTTCTTCAACAGTTGTCTCTTCAAATATAGAATCACGCTTTGCAGCACAGTATTAACAATGTCAGATTATGAGCTTGCAGAGATGAGTAGATCCACTCCAACGTTTTACAAAAAAGTTATGACAATTAAATCGGCTCACACTAAGTCAAGCACAAGAGGAAATGTTGGACAATCACTCTCCTCAATTGCAACAAAATTGCCTCTCACAAGAGGCTGAAAATCCCATAAGGAAACATGGAAACGTGAAATAGATGTCAATTTAGCTTTAGGATCCGAACTTCGTGTAGACTCCTTGTTGCAAAAATCTCCCAAATAAGTCAATGTATCATTTCTTCATATTATTATCTTTGCAATTTGTAATAATTTACTCTTGTAATCACGAGGAAAGTCTTAATTGTAGAAACCATGGAAGATATTGGGATTTGTCTCCTAGAATCTTAGTCAAATTCTCAATAGAAGATCCTCTAAAGATGGTGCAAAAGTAAGGAATTTACCTATGTTTTTGTTGCGTCTGAGAAAAAATTTAATAAAACCCTCTACTCATTCTTGTTAAAGTAAAAAAATAAAAATAAAAATCTCTTCTTCTCGTTCTCTCAATGTAATTCATCAAATTCTTTTCTAATCCAAAATCAAAACTTATTTATGAATTGGAAAAAACTAGAAGTAATGCATCTCTAATTCAATTTAAATTAGGGAACTCCATCTCGAAATCTCATCTCAATGGCCAAACGTCCTTCTTCATTATCATTATAAATATATCATAAATTATCAATAAAAAATTATTCCAAAATAATTTTTTCTTTTTAACTTTTTCAATAATTACCTTATACTTTATATTATAAATATATAATATATCATAAATAAAACTTCAATGAATAATAATTAGTATAGAAGAGCATGTGAAATATATATTTTGTTTATCTCTATTAAATATTAATATAATTATAACATGGAGTATGTGCATGTCTTTACCTAAACAATTACAAATTTATTAATATAATTATAACATGGACTATGTGCATGTCTTTACATAAACAATTACTCTAAGTTGTTAATATAATACTAACATGGAGTCTATTTGCATATCTTTACATCCTATAAAACAATTTCTAAATTATTTATTTAGTAAAAAATATTTTAAAACCCTTATCCTTTAGATCAAAAGAGTAAGACATTGTAAAAAATATGTCAAATATGATAAGCGAATCTACAATTGTTTAATTCATCTTGAGTTACCTATTACCTTTGGATGACTTCATTTTAGATTCTCTTCCATCATGAATACTTAATTAAAAAATTGTTCCACATTAACCAATAAAATAAAATTATTCTTCTTATTATAAGGCATGCACCTTATTTATTGATTCAATGCATCTAAATCTTTTCCATTCTTTATGTTGACCTGTATATATATTAATTTATCAAGAAAGTTACCTTGCCATCTTCATTCATTGGTTAGTTGAATATCAAGACTACTCTATGTTTCCAAGTAGTCCATAAATTAATTTAACCACAAAAGTTACCTTGTCATGTTCATTAATTTAACCACAAAAGTTACCTTACCATGTTCATTAATCTAACCACAAAAGTTACCTTGTCATGTTCATTGAATTTTGATGTTTAAAATGTCATTTTCATTTATTTAAATTAATTAAAATTTGTTTTATAAATTAATTTATAAAAAAAAAGTCTTTCTATCTCCATTGACTTTTGATGTTTAAAATATGATTTTCCTGCTTTTGAAAAGTTATTGTAAATTAATTTACCCATAGTCACCTTGCCATGTACATTGAATTTGGGTATTCAAGTTTTATCACTTTCCATAGAGAAAATAAAACTATGTGCTTTTTAAACAAGTTTATATCTTTCAACGAACTTTCTATGGTGTTCCTTTTTTCCTACCTTGGAAATCTTTGCATCTCCTTCCTATTCACCGATGTGATTAATTTGGTGGGCAACGCCTCATGTTTCAGACCATGGTTTTAGATATCAACTCATATTCATACTTTACATTATCAAACTAACTTTATTAAAAGGGTAACAAATAAAAATATTAATACAATAATTTTTTAATTTATATAGAAAAATAAAGTTCAAGTCAAACCAAAAATGTTTTCAAAAACGTTGGTGGCACTTAAGAAAAAATATGAAAACAAATATAATAAGAAAAAATCATCTTTTCTAGATCTTTATATATTTTTTAAAATATTTTTTTCCAATATTTTGGATTTCATTTGGCTTTTATAATATATTATTTAATATTTAAAATTCATTTTCATAAAATAATTTAATTAAATATATAATAATTTTATTATTTTTATTTAAAATTATTATTTTATATTATTATAATATTTATCAGATCCTAGAGTATTTTTTATTTATTAAATACAATTTTATTTCCTAATAAATATATAATTTATATTTATTAATTAATTATTAATTTGTATTTGTATTTAATTGATTAAATTAATTAAATTAATTAATAATCAAAATAAATTATAATTTTTTAATTTTTTGAAATAAGACTTTTATATTTTTAATTTAATTATGAATAATTATTAGGTGGAAATTGGAATTTTTTAGCTAATATCATGGCTTATCAATATCATGAATCAATATCATGGCTTATCAATACCATGGACCAATGTCATGGTTTACCAATACCACGTGCCCAAAAAATCACAACACACTTTATGTGACATTTGTCCACATGACATTTTTTTAATTAATCAATTTAATTAAAAAAATAAAAAGAACATAACTACTTTGGAGATAAATTTTCAATCTTAGATTTATGTATACCATTATAAATATTCTAGATATTCCATAGAATTCAATCTCTATCATTTCCTAATAGTAGTATCTTAACTTAAATTTAAAATCTTATTTGAAAATATAATTAATAATAAAATTAATAAATATATTTCCTTCTTATGAATTTTTTATTAGCAACGTAAAATATATTATGAAATCAATATTTAATATTAATTAAATTATATGAACCATCTTTATTCCCATTTAATTTATAAAATTGTACTAATTAATTTTTAACTATAATTTACCCCATAAAGACTAATTTTAATTATTACTCGTTATTAATTTTTTTTTTCTTATAACTTTAACCTAAATTATAACCTAAACCTGACACTTTATTTTATTTTCCCATGTGATAATGTATCACTCTAACGAACACCTTCACTTTTTCCTTATTCATTACTTTTCACATAAACATACCTATTTTCCCCTCACAACCCCTTACACTTTTTCCATAGTTATCACTATCACATAAACCTTACCCTTTTCCTTTTTCCCCACCACCCTTTTTCCTTCCCCCAAAAGAAACAAAAAAACATTACACTTTTTCTCCTTTTCATATTCATGACTTTTAACATAACCCCTACACTTAATGATGAATGAACAAAAAGAACTATTATTTTAGGAGAGCATTTCGAATACGTATTTTATCCGTTTTTAATGAAATATTAGTATAGTCTTTTCACACTTTTTTACTTTTATTTTATATATTTTAATATTGTAAAAACTAATTAAGTAATTGTTTAATAAAAATGATTTTAAAATATAATTTAGTAGGTTAGTTTGAATGAATACATATTATAAATTATAATGAAATATTTTGACACAAGTCTTATTTTTAAGTATGAAGGTTTTTCACAGTGCATTATATTAGATATAATTTATTCTCTTTTTTTTCTTTTTCACTGATGGGGTGCATCAACACTTGGTCGAACCACTTTGGAGTTCACCTCATGAGGCACGTGGTAAGTGAAGGCATTATGAAGCATAAGTTGATGTGATGGGTTGGCAGTCGATCAAATTCTCTAGACCCACCTATGGTTGTTATATTCTGTAGCGATGACAATGTAATGGTTGTTGTATCTTAGGCGATGAACTTTACGTGTAAGGTGGCAGACGAGAGTGTTACAAGTCAAGCGAGCTTGTCGAGGCCATGGGGTAGTTGGACCTCGGAGGAGCGCTTAGACTCTGGTAATGTGGCTTCTTTGATGGGCTTTTGTGCATTCATATGGGACTCTGTTAATGTGGCTTCTTTGATGGGCTTTTGGGCTTTGGTGTGTTAAGTTTGGTTATGCAAGGTGGAACCTCGGGTGTCGCCGAAGGAGGGTTTCTCTAAGATGGTGGGTACTCAGCAGTCTTCAAGTTATTGTTTACTTCTGGTTAATGTATTTCCCTTGTTGTTGTTTCCAGTGGTCATTAGTAAGTCGATGCTTCCCATTTCCCCTGTGGCGGGAGCAGCCTTGTCTGTGGCCACATTTTCTTCCTGAAGTTAATTTTCTTATAGACAATCAAGGTCTTCAGTGGCACCAACTTCTGCTGAGTCCCTTTGGAAAATTTCATGAAGGAGGGGGTGTTTCTAATAGTGGGGCAATTTATAATTTAGTTGTTATTTGTCTCCTGGTTACTTATATTGAGGAATTGAGCAAACTATCGGGAGTGTGATTCTGTGATTTTTGGTAGAGACTTGTGACTAGCCATCCCTTGTTAAGATTGTGGATTAAAAGAGAAAGAGGGCCATCCAAGGGCTTCAACGAAGTGGTACTTGTGTAGATTCATTGAGTGGCTTGGCTTGGTCAAAGTTGTAAGGCCAAAGCAGGGAGTGTGTGGCATTGTTCTTGGTTGCTCGGGCGTGTGTAGGTGGTTGGTTCCTCCTAGGATGTTGTATCCTCTCTGCTCATTTTGGTTGGCGTTATTAGGGAGTGGTAAATCATGCCTCAATAATGTGGCATCCCTGTCGTGGAGGAGGGCATCAAGGTCATGTTGCATGACAAATTAGTGAGTTGAGCTCAGCTTCGAAGGATGCGGTCAGTGGAAAACGAGTGGATGAGGTTTCTCAAGCTCGCAAGTATTCACGAGGTAGAGTGGAGGCTCTAGCCCTGCTGGAAACCATTATATATCAACTGAGAGGCATTCAAGACAACTTGGACATTATGAGAGAGCATCATTATGAAGACTGAAACAAATTGGTGGCCTACTTTAATGACATCCAATTTTGCCTCAATGAGACTCTGGAGTCGTTCGAGAGTATCTGCCGCAACTAGAGACACCTCAATGATCGCTTGCGTGATTTGGAGAGCACATCGATTTCCATATGTATGAGTGAGTTGACTTCCTTGCAAGTCCCCTTAGACTTTTGCCTCACCACCCTTCGTGATATGATTATCTCAAGTTCTTGGTCTTTTTGTCATCTTCTTGTTACAGAAGGGCAGTAAGCCTATCAGAAATAATGGGTATATGGTTGCATCTTCTATTATCTTTGGCACCCCTTACTCTCCCCTTTGTCTATCATGAAGTTAAGGGGGCCATGTAGCCTATTTTTGTACTTTGGATTTCACTAATGATAATATAATGTAGTTCTTTTGACCGACATAAAAAATAAGTTACTTATTTTTTTTTAAATTAGAATGAACCTAGACCAAGACTAGTCCATTTATTAGATGGAAAAATATCGATCCACCCAGAATGAGATACTTATCACCAATATTATTCAATGCTTGATCAAGCCTAGACACCCCTTGTGAAGTTTGTTTCCACCAAAGTGGCTTCCATCCTCAACCCCTCCCTATGTGGTATGAACGTGTGACCTAGTGGAACTAAACCCCACACAAACCAAGCAGTCTACACCTCATGGGTTAATAATATGATATCCTCATTACTACTTAATAATATGTTATCCTCATTACTATTTATTGATTGTGGTGAAATCTCCATAAATTTCATGTGATGCATTATAAAATATATGTAAAACAAGATTCAATATAAAACAAATTCACATATGTTTAATTCATTTTCAACTAAGAAACTAATATTTAAATTTCAAATTGGCCATATCAAATGTAAATGGAGGTGTTTCAATTTAATACTTATTTCTATCAAATCAGTGTTAGTTTTTTATGGATATGGTAGCGCCTGACATGTGTTCTAGTCTCAGATGTTGTTAAGAGTCTAAGGAAGACAAGATCTCCAAAACCCAGAAAATATTTCATGAGATAAGCTTGATAAACACCTTAATTCAATTAATTTTCCATAAATAAAATATTTCCTAAGTTTAACTTAAGGAAAGTGTTAAATTAAAGTTGATTAATTAATGATTTTCGAGATTTCTCTAGAGACTTCTATTGATGAAGTCTAGCTGATCTTAGTCATTGATGGAGATTAAATCATGGTTGTTGAAACTCCAACAAGAGATTATAAGACCAGGTCGAAGGGCTTGGAGATAGCATCAGTGTGATCATTGTGAATAAGGAAGATGAGCTACCTAGTTTGTGGTTTTTCAGTGAGGGTGTAGTTCAATCAAGGGAAGGAGAGTAGTAAGGGTTTGCAGCAAGGATAATTTCCGGATCAATTCTCAGGAGGTTTTCTAATTTCTAAAAAAGGAATAGAGAGCTTGAATTATCCAATAAGAAGGTTGTATTATGCAGTGCAATTTCCCTAGTTTGACAAAGTGAGTCGCTGGGAGAAGGATTGATTTAGTTTCTAGTGGCCTGAGATAGTCCTGTGGGGCCTAGCAAATTGTTTCTAGAGGTAGAAATAGGCAAGTTGGATCATTTGGAGGTGTTTTGGAGGCAGTATGAAATTTCTCCAATAAGTAATGTGCATTTATAGGCTAGTGAAGTGACTTAGATGGGAAGTGCAAGTTTGTTAGAGAGGCCAGATTGGGTTGCTATATATTTTCTATTTGGGATAAATTGTTGGAGCTTAGCTAGGAAGGCTAGAAGTTGTAATTCTCTATATTTGTTGCATAATGAAATAACCCCTCATATGTTGCGCTAATTTTCCCTTCAGGGTTTTTCTGGGGGCATTCAGTCTAAAATAACAGTGTCATTTTATTTTGTGTGTGTGTGTGTGCATCTATTTCTCAGCTCGTATATTGTAGCATTGGATAGGTGTTCTAGTCTCATATGATGTTAAAAGGCTAAGGAACATGAGATCTCCAAACCAAAAAAAAATTCACGAGATAAGCTTGAGAAACACCTTAATTAAATTAATTTTCCATAATTAAAATATTTCCTAAGTCTAACATAGGAAAAGTGGTAAATTAAAGTTAATTAATTAAAGATGTTTGAGATTGCATTAAAGACTTCTATTGATGAAGTCTAATTGATCTTAATCATCGATGGAGATTAAATCATGGTCGTTGAGACTCCAACGATAGATTACGAGAGCAAGTTGAAGGGCTTAGAGATAGAATTAGTGTGATCATTTTGAGTAAGGCAAATCAAGCTACCCAATTTGCACTTTTTAGTGAGGGTGAAGTTCGAGGCACGGAAGGAGAGTAGCAGGGGTTTGCAACAGGGAGAACTTCAGGAGAAATTTTTAGGAGGTTTTCCAGTTTTTGGAGGAGGAAAAGGGAGGTTGAATTATCCAGTAGGGCAGTCGTATTATGTAGTGTGAGTTGTCGAAAGAGAGATCGATTCATTTGCTAGTGCTCAGATCTAGTCTTGGGAGGCCCAATGAATTGTTTCCAAAGGTAGAGACATGCAAGACAACTCATTTGGAGGTGTTTCAGAGGCAGTACCAAATTTCTATAGCAAGTAGTGCACATTTCAAGCCCAAATGAGTGAATTAGGCGGGAAGCGTGTGTTTCCCAGAGAGGAAAGACCAGGTTATTGTGAGGGACAATATCTTCCTATTATATTTTCCAATTGAGATAAATTGTCGAAGTTGATCCAAGAAAGGCAAGAGTTGTGATTATCTATATTTGTTGCATAAGAAAATAAACCCTCATCTTTTGCATTGGTTTTCATTTAGGGATTTTTCCGGGGATGTTTAGTCCAAAATAACAGTGTCATTTTATTTTTTTTGTGTGCATCTATTTCTCAATTCCTATTTTATTTCCATAACGTATTTTATTTGGTGAATGTTCACAATGTGGTTTATTCAATATTTGTTGTAATAATAATCACATAAGACAAATAAACTATTAAGTTAGGAGAATAATATCCAATTGTTTTAGATCAATGAATTTTCACATGGTGTCGAGCATTGAAGATCATATCAGAGGCTCAAAAGAAAATCAAGTGAGATTGTGCAATTTCCGAGGGAGTTATGAAGCAATAATTCCATATCTATGCAGGCCAACCAGGGATGCAAATTATTGGAGACGGGAAAATTGATTTCCAGTTTAAAGTGAAGGAGAAGTTCAACTGACCCCAAAATTAGTAGAAATAGGCAATGAATTTTCCAAAGAGAGGATTCCAGTGAGAATATTAGTTAATTCACAGAGTATATATACGAATAGATATTTGAAGAAATGGTTTGCAGTTGCAGATCTGCGTAGGGCAGGAAGAGAAAAGCACACTAGGAAGGAATTTCCAAATTATTTTTTAAAGGGTTTCTAGTTTCCTAGTTGCATGAAAGGAGGTTGTGATTTCTAGCAGCAAAAGGTCGTAGTATATTTTTCAATTCAGTTAGTATGAATTTTAGGGTTAGGAGTGTGTGTGTCATATTCCAAAGAAGGAATTCCTGGAGGTAGAGTGAGTTACCTAGTAGAAGCAACATGCAATGTGAATTCTTAGAAGGACACTAGAAGGTAATTACATAAGCATATATATGCATTCCTAGGGGAGCGTGTGTAGAAGAAAGAAGGTTGATTTGTCAGAAGGAGAAGAATATTTCCAACGTATAATTCTCCAGTTTATTTGAGTCTCGCAAAGATGGCCACAATAGGACTCAGGTATTAGGACAAACATGACAAAACCTTACACTTTGGTGTCTATTAGGCTAGGATGCAATTCCTTTTGGATGAGTGTTGTCTGAAGGAGTTTGTGACAACATTTGTGGTTGAACAGACAGACCCTATCTGGTATCTTAATTATAATAAGTATATGGCCAAAGCAAAGGGGATGATCTAGATGGGGTTCAAGATCACATTGTCCTACATATTGCAAAAAATAATATGTCAAAGGAAATGAGGGAGGTTGTTGTGAAGCTATACTAGGATTCATATGAGAATCCAAAAAATGATTCTCAAGGAGAAACTGAGGACAACAAAAATTCATAAGGGTGAGAGCATAACTTCCTACCTCACCAGAATTCAGTGTTGGAAAGGCAGAGGAAGAAAGGCACAAACTTGACACACACAAAACACACATAGTTTTTCTCTTCTATTAATCACACAAAATCGACTTAATTACAATGAACCTAATGAGGTGTGTTTATACTTTTTAACTCATGACTCGACTGATGCTCACTTTAACATGCACACACTTACTAAATTTAATATCTCAAAATATAAGACTGGACTCAAACTAACATTCACTTAATTCAAATTAATTGACACTCTAAATCTAAACTTCTCTCCATGCAGGATTAATTATCTATGTCTAACACTCCCCCTTAATTATGACCACTAAAATAAGACATGACTCATGACAACTCAAACATGTTTGTTGGTCTAAGTCTCAGCTAGGCTTACAACACCTAAGTTTCCTCTATGAAACTCAAATAAATCTTTTCCTAATGGCTTAGCGAGTATATTAGCTAATTGATCACTCAATTTACAAGGCTTCAAATAAATTCTCCATTTCTCACAAATTCTCTAATACAATGATATATTGTATCGATATGTTTTCTCTTTTGATGAAACATGCTATGCTTGGATAGTGCAATGATTAAGGTGTTGTCACAATAGATTTTTCTAGATTCTTCTTGTTTCTATTGAATTCTACCCAAAACTCTTTGCAACCATATTGCTTGACATGTTGTTGACGTTGTTGCTACATATTCTACTTCTATTGATGAAAGTTTTACAATAGGTTTCTTCTTATATGCCCATGATATCACACCCAAACCAAGATGAAACACATAACTAGAAGAACTTTTCCTATCATTCAAACTTCTTGAAAGATCATTGTCAGTATATCCAACCAAATCCTCCTTTTCTATACTTGTATAAAATATGGCACAAACTGTAGTTCCTACTATGTATCTCAGATTCCTTTTACCAACTTTCCAATATGAGTCTTTTGGAGACTCCATAAATCTAGAAATCAAACTAACTCCTTGCATAATATTTGGTCTTGTGGTCGTGAGATACATAAGGTTACCAACCAATCCCTTGAATAGAGTTGGATTAACATATGATCCTTCATCATCCTTACTTAACTTTGTACCTTTTGTAACTGGTGTAGGATCAAGTTTACAATTTTGAATTTTGAACCTTTTTTAGTAATTCTTTAGTATACTTATTTTGAAAAATAAAATTTCCTTTCTCTGATTGCTCAACTTCTTTGCCAAGAAAATATTTCATAAGACCAAGATCTGTCATTTCAAATTCTTTTTCATTTATACTTTAAACTCATCTAATTCAAGATCACCAATATAAATCATATCATCCACATACAAGTAAACAATCAAAATATGTCCATGCTTAGTTGTCCTTGTGTACAAGGTAGGTTCAATGTTGCTTTTTCAAAATCCATTCTTGACCATATAATTGTCAATTCTTCTATACCAGGATTTAGGCACTTGCTTGAGTCCATAAAGCGCTTTCTTCAATCTATAAACTTTATCTTCATGACCTTCAAATTCATAACCTAGAGGCTACTGCACATAGATTTCTTCTTATAGAATGTCATTCAAGAAAGTTGGTTTCACATCCATGCAATACAATTTCCACTTGTTTTGAGATGTTGTTGTTAATACTACTCTTACCGTATCCAATCTAGTTATTGGAAAAAATATTTCTCCAAAGTCTATTCTCGGTTGTTATGAGAACCCTTTTGCTAGAAGCCTTGCCTTAAATCTACCAATTTATCTTTTTTTGTTCAACTTTTTCTTGAACACCTATTTCACGCCAATGATATTTTTATCTTTTGGTAAATCAACCAAATCTAAAGTATCATTATTTTCTATAGATTATATTTCTTCATCCATATTTTGCACCCAATTCTCATATTTGATAGCTTATTCGAACGATAAAGGTTGAAATGACAACAATGCAAAATTTGAAGTAACATCCAAATCATCAGAAATATATTTCAGAGTTCTCATTTTCTCTTACCATTTCTTGATTCATCACCTAACTGATTGTTGGGAATATTATGATCTATTGATCTGCTTGAAGTTCCATGTTGTTTAGAAAATCTTGGAGTCCTTGCTAGTGTGACTATGTTTGGTGTCTTCTCCTATGATTCTTGTTTTTTGATACATCCTCTTCAACATAACACCTTTGTTGTTTATAGCCTTCTTGGTGATTGGTTTATATAATTTATAAGCTTTTGATTGCTCACTGTAACCAATAAATATGCATTTTTCATTTTCATCATCTAACTTTACTCTTAGCTTTTTAGGTACATGTGCATATTCTACACATACAAAAACTCTAAGATGAGATACACTAAAAGACATGCATGACCATGCTTCTTTTGGAACTTTTTTCATCGTGCTCTTTGTAGGATATTTATTTATGATATAAACAACACATGTAACTACTTTTGTCCAATAATCGTTTGACAAGTTCTTTCCTTTCATCATGCTTCTTGCCATGTTCATTATTGTTATATTTTTTCTCTCTACTACACCATTCTACTGCAGTGTGTATCTAGTTGTAAATTTCCTTTTGATTCCATATTTTTTTGCAGTAAGCATGGAATGCCTTGGAATCATATTCTCCATCACAATATGATCTTAATACCTTGATCTTTGATCACTTTGGTTCTCTAATAGGGATTTGAATTCTTTGAACTTTGAAAAATTTTCATACTTCTGCTTCAGAAAATAAACCCATGTCTTACGACTGAAATCATCAATGAATGTGAGGAAGTAATAACTTCCACCAATTGACTGTATCTGCATAGGTCTACACAAATCTGTATGAACCAACTCTAGTGACTTCTTTTCTCTATATGCAACTCTTTCTGGAAAACTATCACTGTGTTTCTTTCACAAGATACAACATTCACAAGTACTAGAATAATATTTGATGATAGATAATCCTCTAAACATATATTTCTGCTACAAAAATTGTAAATGAGATAGATGCAAATGTCCAAACTGAAAGTTCCATAACCAATAATCATCATAACATGCAACTGTAAAAGAATTGACCTAAGATTTGCAATTTATGATCAAAGGAAACAATATATTCCTCATCGTCTGGAACTTTTTTATCAGCTACTTGCTTGGGGGCTTTTGATATATAACACAATTTGTCCTTCAAAAATAACATTGTATCTTTTTTTCATTAATTGACCAACACTTATCAAATTATGTTTTAAACCAGGAATATGATATACCTTTGAAATTGTCTTTAGCACCCCTTGCTTGGTCATAACATTGACCACCCCTTTTCCATCTACATACACAGTCTTGTCAGTGCCCAACTTTACCTTTGTCTTGATAGATTGATCCATATTTTCCACTAGTTTCTTGTTTCCTATTATGTGGTTACTATAACCACTATCTAATAGCCAAAATTTATCAGAAGGTTCATGCATGATATGGAAAGATAGGAACATGGAGTTAGTATTCTTTGTAGTCACATTAGCTCTCTTCTTTTCTTGATCAACTATATTGTTCCTACAATAATAATATATCACCTTTGCTTTTTTGACACTTTGTTTATTGTTGAATCTTTTTCTATTGATTCCACTTCCGTTTTCCTTCTCTTCTTTTCCATCTCTCTAACTACCATTTCTTCCACCTTGTCCTCTGCTTCTTAATCTACCTTTGCCTTGACCTTTGTCTCTTGAGATAAAAACCCAAATTTTAAAAGAATTTTCTAAGGTGGAATCTTTATTTATGTCTATCGTCGCTTTATGGGAGAGAAGTGATCCCATCAATTCATCAACTGTTAGTGTCTTCAAATCCTTGGATTCATCAATAGCTTCTACTACAACATCAAACTTAGTAGACAAATATTTGGGGACCTTCTCAACCACTATTTGATATTTAATGTCATCACCATAAATCTTTAACTGGTTTACAATAGTCAAAACCTGATTAAGGAATGAATCGATATCTTCTATTTCCTTCATCTGCAGACTTTCAAAACATATCCTAATTGTAACCACTTTCCTCCCACACTTACCCAAGTTCACCAATCCATTAGGGTAAATATGTGACAAAGAGTAACTATGATATGACTCAACCTCCTAAGTACATTTAAGGAAGTGGAATCGACAAACCAGAATTTTAATGACCTTCCTCATACACTACAAGACCCCCAAGAGCTAAACCACCCCTCCAGGTGTCGAAACCCTAAGTCATATTACTTCTCCACTAACTTGAACTCCCATTCGCATGTGCAATCCTACATTCATACACTTGTAATCTTCCACTCATGTGCATAAGCCTCCAAGGGAGTGACTGCAATCCCAATTTCCTAGTTGTTGGGTGTGGAGCCTAAGTATTTTCTGTATTCAAAGGTTTCAGCTAGATGTATACCCCAGGAAGATTGTACACCCCTCCACGTGGGGGAGTGCGGCGGGGACTTGTCCCCCCGCGGGGTGCAGGGGGGCTAATCACCCTCGGATGGGGATTCCGGGGGCCAGCGGTCCCCCAGTGGAGGTTCGGGGGTACCGCCCCCAAAGCCAAAAAATAGATGTAAAATTGCCTTGTAAAAGCCTAGTAATTTCTAGTCAATCTGGGTCGTTCATTAGGTGGATGATTTGACGGTAGAAGTTATGTTTAGTTTAGGGTTTTTTCCCTAGAAGGTAACTGCTCACTATATATGAGGGAATTGTATTGCATCTATGTAGATTTATATTCTGAATGAGGAAAAGAGAAGAGATTGAGATTGAAGAGGGTGTTACAGCGGACCTACTATAGGTTGTATCTCTTTAGTGTGTTGGATAATATAAAAAGAAGGACTGGCTATTTCTCCATCGACGTAGCCCAAACTGGGTGAACCACGTATATATGTGTCTCTCTTGTTTTATGTGTTTTCTGTGTTTATATTTCTGCATTATTTTATGTGTTACATTGCTTTGTAATATACATTTTTCTAACAACTGGTATCAGAGCCAAAGGTTTATTTGGCTGATAAACTCGCAGGAGAGAATGGTTCTTGGTTCGAGTGGGAGCAATGGCGGAAGCTGGTAGGTTTAGGGTCGAAAAATTCAATGACCAAAAATACTAGTTGTGGAAGATGCAGATGGAATATTATCTGTATCAGAGAGATCTATACATACCATTGAGCAGAAAGAAAAAGAAGTTGATGATTATGACAGACACAGAATGGAATATTCTCGATAGAAAGGCACTTGGAACAATACGGCTGTGCATAGCAGCATCAGTAGCATTTAATATTTCCAAGGAAATGACAATAGAGGGTTTAATGTTGACATTGGAAAAACTATATGAAAAACCCTCGGCCTCAAATAAGGTATTTCTTATGAAGCATTTATTTAATATGAAGATGTCAGAAGGTGGATCTATTGTTGATCGTTTAAATGATTTTCATACAGTTACAAGTTAGTTAAGTTCTGTAGGGGTAACTTTTGATGATGAAGTTAGGGCTCTGTTATTTCTGTGTTCATTGCCAGAAAGTTGGAATGGTTTAGTTATGGCCATTAGTAACTCTGTCTCTGGATCTAGTACTTTAAATTTTGATGATGTTATCGGGGCAATCCTTAGTGAGGAAATGAGACGGAAAAGCTCCGGTGAAACATCAGGTAATGCTTTGACTACAGAGACTAGGGGAAGAAAAATGGAAAGAGGAAAGAGCCCTAGATATCACAGTAAGTCAAGAGAAGGCAAATCCAAGTCCAGATTGGGGATAGTGTGCTGGAAATGCAGGAAGAAAGGACACCTAAAGAAAGACTGCAAGTCTTGGAAGGGAAAAGAAGGAGACGTGGACAAAGAAACTAATCATGAAGCGAATGTAACAGGTGTGTGTTCCAAGATTATTTGATTCTTTCATTATAAAGTATTATTGATACCTAGGTGGTAGATTCAGGGGCCTCATTCCATGCCACACCTGATAAGAAACATTTTCATGATTATGTTCAAGGAGATTTTGGACAGGTTCAATTGGGTGATGAATAAACCCTATAAAATCATAGAATGGGTAACAATTTTCATAAAAAAAACAAAAATGGAAATCAGTGGCTATTGAAGGAGGTAAGGCATGTTCCTAGATCTAAAGAAAAATCTAATTTTCAACAGGTAGCTGGAAGGTGAAGGTTGCATAAACACTTTCAACAATAAAACCTGGAAGGTCACTAAAGGATCCTCGTAATAGCGAAAGGAGGAAAAGGTTGGTACATTGTATTTATGCAATGATATTTCTAATTCTGTTAATGCTTTAACCTCTACAGGAGAAGATACGACATTGTGGCATCATAGGCTCAAGCACATGAGTGAGAAGGGGATGCAGATTCTTCACTCAAGAAATTTGTTGCCAGGTTTGAAGCATGTTGATTTAGAATTCTATGAGAATTGTGTTTATGGAAAACAAAAGAGAGTAAAATTCCTTAGAGTTGGGAAAGAAAAGAAGAGCAGAAAATTAGAGCTTGTGCATACAGATGTATGGGGACCTGCTCAAGTATCATCTCTTGGTTGCTCCCATTATTATGTTACTTTTATTGATGATTCAACCATAAAAACCTGGATTTATTATATTCGAAATAAATCTGATGTATTTTATACTTTCAAGAAATGGAAAGCTTTGGTTGAAAATGAGAGAGGAAAAAGGTTGAAGTGTCTCAAATTAGATAATGGAGGTGAATATTGCGGCAAAGACTTTAATAGGTAATATTTTGAGAATGGAATTCACAGAGAGAAGACAGTTCTAGGAACACCACAAGAAAATGGTGTGTCAAAAAGGATGAACAGGACAATCATGGAGAGTGCAAGGTGCATGAGATTGCATGCAGGATTGCCTTTACAATTTTGGGCAGATGTTGTAGATATTGTTGTTTATATAATAAATAGATGGCCTTCAAGTTCCTTGGATGGTGGTATTCCAGAGGAGGCATGGATAGGTAAAAGGTAAACTACTCTTTTTTAAAGATTTTTGGTTGTGAAGCCTTTGTCCACATTAACAAAGAAAATAGAACAAATCTTGAGGCAAAATCAAAGAAATGTACCTTTATTGGATATGGTGTTAATGATTTTGGTTATCGCTTATATGATTATGAAAATCACAAAATCATTAAGATCAGAGATGTAATATTCAATGAAAAGGTCTTGTATAAGAATCAGTTGCAGGAAAAGAAACAGGAAAAATAAAACAAAGAATACACAGTGCTTGACGATATCAAAGGAAAAGTGATGGTGCCTGAAAATCATAATGATCAACAGCAAGAACAACAACCACAACAGCAACAAGCACTTCAAACACCTGAAAGTGGTGTTAGAAGATCTACCAAGATAAGTAGACCCCCTGAATGAAACTCTCCTTCATTATATTATGTATTATTGACTGATTCTGGTGAACCAGAATGTTATGAAGAAGCAGTGCGGGTAGAAACCATGAAGAAGTGGGAGCAAGCCATGAAAGAAGAGATGGACTCCTTAGCACATAACCAGACTTGGGACTTAGTCAGGTTGCTGCAGGTAAAATAGAATTGCAGAATAAATGGGTTTACAAGTTGAAAGGAAGAAGATGGAGGTAGAAAAAGGTATAAAGCTAGACTTGTGGTGAAATGGTTTGCACAGAAAAAGGGTATAGAATTTGATGAGATATTTTCTCCTGTTGTGAAAATGACTTCAATCAGAACTATTCTAAGTCTAGTAGTAGTTGAAGATTTTCATCTTGAGCAATTAGATGTAAAGACAACCTTTCTCCATGGGGATTTGGAGGAAGAGATATATATATATATATAGCAACCACAAGGATATGAGGTAAAATGGAAGGAGAAACTAGTGTGCAGGTTTAAGAAGAGCTTGTATGACTTAAAACAGGCTCCAAGGCAGTGGTATCTAAAATTTGACAATTTTATATTTGAACAAGGTTATACTAGATGTCACTCTGATCATTGTGTTTATCTCAAAAGGAAAAATGATGACAACTATATTATATTGTTACTATATGTAGATGACATGCTTGTTGCAGGTTCTAACATGCAGGAGATAAATGCGCTCAAAAGAAAATTGGCAAACTCATTTGCAATGAAGGATTTAGGTGCTACAAAACAAATCCTTGGCGTGAGAATAATTAGAGACAGGGAGAATCACAAATTAACATTGTCTCAAAGTGAGTACATAGAAAAGGTGTTGAAAAGGTTTAATATGTAGAATGAAAAACCAGTTAGTATACCTTTGGCCAGCCATTTCAAATTAAGTAAGGAGGCACATCCCAAGACTCAGGAAGAAATGGCTCATATGTCTAGAGTTCCATATGCATCAGCAATTGGAAGCTTAATGTATGCAATGGTCTGCACAAGGCCTGATATTGCACATGCAGTGGGAGTTGTAAGCAGGTACATGAACAATCCAGGGAAAGAACATTGGATGGAGGTGAAGTGGATTCTCAGGTATTTGAGAGGTACCACAAATCAAGCATTATGCTTTGGTGGTTCAAACATTGCTCTATAGGGATATGTTGATGTAGATATGGCAGGTGATAGAGATAACAGGAGGAGCACAATAGGGTATGTGTTTACTATAGGTGGAATAGCTATCAGTTGGGTCTCAAAATTGTAAAGTGTTGTTGCACTCTCAACAATAGAAGTAGAGTATGTTGCTGCTACAGAGGCTAGTAAAGAAATGATTTGGTTACAAAGGTTTCTAGATGAATTCGGTAAGAAGCAGGAGTTGGGTAGGTTATATAGTGATAGCCAGAGTGCCATACATCTTGCAAATAACTCTGCATTTCATTGCAAGACTAAGCATATATAGTTCAAGTACCATTTCATACGGTTAGCATTGGAAGATGGACAGTTGAAGCTGGAAAAGATACACACTAGCCAGAATCCTGCAGATATGTTAACAAAAGTTGTAACTAGGGAGAAACTGAGAATCTGCTCAGTTTAAATTGGTCTTCAAGTATGATGAAGAAGATGAGAAATAGCCAGGTCCAAAGAGGAGTAATTTTCTAGCAAATGAAGCAGCGGTGGAGTTGTTATAATCAGTCGTAAAGTGGGATATTGTTAGGTGTGGAGCCTGATTATCTTCTATAATCAAAGGTTTTAGCCAGATGTATATCCCAGGAATATTGTACACCCCTCCACGCGGGAGGGTGCGGGGGGGCTAAACCCCCCGGCTAGGGGGTCCAAGGGCCAGTAGTCCCCCAGCGGGGGTTCGGGGGCAACACCCCCGAAGCCAAAAAATAGATGTAAAATTGCCTTGTAAAAGTCTATTAATTTCTAGTCAATCTAGGTTGTTCATTAGGTAGATGATCTGACAGTAGAAGTTATGTTTAGTTTAGGGTTTTTTGCCCTAAAAGGAAACCCCTCACTATATATGAGGGAATTGTATTGTGTCTATGTAGATCTATATTCTAAATGAGGAAGAGAGAGGAGATTGAGAGCGAAGAGGGTGTTACAGCGGATCTGCTATAGGTTGTATCTCTTCAGTTTGCTAGATAATATAAGAAGAAGGATTGGTTGTTTCTCCATGGACGTAGCCCAAACTGGGTGAACCAGGTATATCTATGTCTCTCTTGTTTTATGCATTTTCTGTGTTTATATTTCTACAATATTTTATGTGTTTCATTTCTCTGTAATATATAATTTTCTAACACTAGTTATGTGCTTGCTGTCGTAGAATTTGTGCCACCTTTTCATGGATAGACTCTAGACCGCTGCCCAAAACTTGATGAAACTTTAAAAAATAATGAATATCATAAATATAAATCCTCTAACACAAAACATTATCAAGTACTTGACCTAACCAAGCATAACCATGACATTCATTTCATCAAACACATGTTGAACATGTACTCTACAGGTCATGAATGGATAATTAAACATAGGGGTCTGATACTTATCTGAGAATCATCAAGAAGGTCTAATCCCCTCTCATAATAGTTGTAGTAACAATTTTTAGTCCATGCATTCATCAACCGTTCATATATTCATCAAAAATTTAAATATCCATAAACAATATACATCATACAACCAACATATAACCAACTAATAACCAACATATAAACTAGTAAATAACCAACATGTAAACCATGGAAACTCAGCCATAATATCACCATCATAATCAATTCATATGATCATTTATCACAGTAGAAAATACCTCTTATTAACATATGAAAATTCCAACCTAGTCAAGGACCTCCATGTTCCACCCAACCATAGATTGGGCTGAACCAAATCTTTCCTTTAGCCAATCACCCACGTGCCATATTCCAAGCATGAATTTGGGGTCTCATGGAATGATCAAAACAAAACCAAACCAAGGCTTTGAGAGGCAAAACTACCTCAGATTCGACCTCACAATCAGACATCACTAACCATCACTAGATCGGTCTCAGGCTCCAAAGTGTTTATTCCAACTAGCTCCAGGACTAGTAACTCAACCCACAGTTGTCACAAGGCTATCCAACCAAGGATCCAAGAATAGTAACTCAACGTACCAAGGGCTCTAGAGCATTTTTCCAACCAAGGCTTCCAGGACTAGTAACTCAACCAAAGTTGTTTCAGGGCTTCCAGAGCATTTGTCTAACCAAGGCTCCAAGAACTAGTAACTCAACCCACAGCTGTTATCCAAGAAATGGAAAGGTTACACAAAACCACTATCAATAAAAGAAATCATCCATGTCAATGACAACTCATAAACAAGAACCCACATTCATGTACCATGCATGCCAAAACTAGCAAGGAAACCATACATGCAACTTGATACATGAAAATAAATCTAGATGCAGTTGTTGATCCACATTTCCCTTGTGCTTTCCCATTTTCCTTTGCCTTCTTTCTCCAAATCCAATGTATGCCAAAGTGCTCCAAGAATACTCTAAGTGTGCAAGAGTATGAGAGAGTGAGAAAATAGAAGAGAGTGCCAAAGACTGAACTAACAAAATATAACATTGACAAAAGCCATGAACTGATCCTCATAAGCCTTTTTACCATTGAGGCCTCTAATTTCTTCATTTTCCTTCAATTTCCTTCTCATGAAATCTGTGACCTTTAACCTTCCTTTTCTCCTACTTTCCATTATTTAAAAAAATAGAATGCCAATTAATGCCTATTTTCCTTTGCCAATTTCCTTAGCCATAACAAACCAAAAGTGACACCCACTAGGATGTTTATCCTACCATTCAACGTGGAATATGTGTCCCATGACCTTGGTCTTATATTTTTTTACATGGAAATCCAATCAGGGGTTGTTACAAAACCCTCCCCCTTAGAGAAACATCATCCTCGGTGTGTTATGACACCTATAACCAACAAGACTACTGAAAACCAAAACCTACTACCTATGGAGCTTTATAACACAACTTGTTGCAGTATTTACAATGACCACTGTTGAAACATGACAAACATACTTTTTACTGGACCTTTATAACATGGCTCATTATGATATTTACAGTAACAACCACATATACACTCATGCACATTTGCTTCAACCAGCAAACAACCATATTGTCTATGTAGCTTTATAAATCTAACTCGATATAGTATTTACAATAATATACACATATACACATGAAACTTTTCTCAACAAATGAATAAAATGATACGATGCCTGCATCAACAATAAGGGAATCCAAAGGCTCAAACCTCCACCCTCAAATGTAGTACTAGGATTCACCTCCTTCCCAAGAAGTCTAGAATCCACTGCCAAAGTCAAATTTGTGTCCAATGTCTAGCACTACAATCCTACACCACTTGCCCTCTCGGTGAACAGTTACCAGCTCATTGTTCCAAGGCACACTCCTAATGTGCTTCTGATTTCCTCTGGCAATGTTAATGACCAAAACAAATGTATTCCCTGACATGCCCTTCGATGCTACATAGTCCCTCGGGTAATTTGGTCACCCCCTTTCGTGCAATTACACACCTTCTAAGCTATGTAAGAATCCCCTTCTTTGTTACACAATCCCTCGAGCGACCCCTCCCTTGGCAAGGTTTCCTCGCATGAAGGTCCAAAAACCAAGGCATATCCCTACCTCAAAACCATCATACCAGTCATAGCATGCTCAATTCAATCAATGGACACTATTGGGTACTAGTGTCCCACAATGGCTCTACTCCTGAGTGCTTTACCAACATATTGTTGCCTATTCAAATTACTTTTTTTCATTGCTACTAACATTCTCGCAGTCAATTCCAATCACCCAAATTGGGCATTTTCCATGCTTTCCTATACCAAGCACGTAAATTCCATTAGATTCAAAATAAATTGAAATAAACTCAAATCATACCTCATTGTATCTTCTCAATAAGACACACTTACAATTATGTTCACTTCATACCACAACAAGTCAAACTAGTTGTTTGATCAAATCATCATGTATAAACATATCACATCTGGCTACCTCAAAACACAAATAGCATAATCAAAACAATATATCACATGTAACCATCATAAATGAGAATCATATATCATATGCATAATAAAACTAAAATAAAATATTGATACTTATCCTTCAATCAATCCTTTGCTTCTACCTTTGTACTTATCCTTTCTGTACATACATCGAATCAGTTACTACACTAGACAAGCACTCAATACTTCTATTTTCTTCAATCACATACATATACACACATTATACATCAAAACATAATATGAGCCTCAGTATTGCAACAAGAATGTTGCAACTCCCAACACTATTGAATTTAATTATAAACCTGGGGTTTGTACAAACTTAAGAGGTATCAGCACTATATGTGAAACATACAATGTATCCTTCCTTTGTTGTCATGAGAGAAAAGAAATGTTTTCTATTTGTAGGAATGAAAGACTGAATTTAAAAATGCATGTAAAGTAACATGAAATCCTCTATCTACTTATTAACACACTTTGCTTGCAAAAGAACCCTATTTTAACCCTATTTGTCACATGTGATGTTTTAACTAATTTAAGCATGAAATTTGATCTAGAGAGTACTAACTTCTGTGTGAATGTGTAAATATAAAAGAACTCATTTTTTTAATCTTTTTTCTTTATAAATGCAAATGCTAATATTTCGTTGATCTTTAGCAGGGGAGACAGGTGTGGAGGAAGAAGGGTACAATTATTTTGATGGCTTGGAGATCAAGTAGGGGCCTAATCCCAGCTTCAATGATTATTTTTCTCAATTCAGGCTCAAAATAGGCTGCTACAAGATTTCCTACATCATGTACTAGTTCTCCTACAGGATCCCCTAGTTCTCCTAACAGACCCTCTGTTTTATTATAGGATGTTACATATTTACTATACGAATTTATACTTCATCGAATGACCAAGAAAACCAAATCCAAATTGGATGGGACAATTTTTTTATTGACTAGGATGTCTTAGGTCCCTGTGCCAAGTGGAATCACTCAAAAAGACCTCTGTTAACCCATGCTAAAAAATAGAAGAAAATTACTAGTCGAAAATCTAGAAATTCGAGAACTAGTGAGCTAGTAAATCTATAAAATGCCTAACCTGATCAAGTGCAAATGCAATGGAGTAATTTTTGTTATGAACTAGAATTTTATTTATTTATTTATTTAATTAAAGTGGAACCAACTTGATTGAAGCTCATTAGCATGCTCTAAAAATAGCATAAATTTATTGTTCTTTGCCACAAAGAAGTTCCAGAAATCTAGATTTGGGAATAAGGAAGCTAATCAAAGTAGCTCAATGATTATTATGACCTTCAAAATATTTTCCAAGGATTAAATGATGCTTTTGATCCTACAAAAGAACTTACATCAACCATTTAATCCAATCCTACAACAAGAAATCATTAATACTAAATGTAGAAATAGAAAAAAATAAAAACAAGAGATGCATGTGAATAAGAAGTGAAAAGAAGGAAAGAAAATGATACAAAAGGGCTCTGAGTCTCTTGGGATGGCCAAGTCCAAGGAAACTCAAATACATATGGAGGAGAACAAGATTTAGAAGCTGAACATGACACCAATCTTTATTATTTTCATCAATACAATTACATCCCTGCAAGAAAATACAACGGAGCTGCAAAAATACAATTTCTCTCCACAAGAAGACTAATAAAAATCATCCCTAGAGGAAAATTCGACTTGGTACTTATACAAAATTATTAGCAATCATTCCCCATGAATGGATGAAACTTTCCCCACCAAAATCCCTTGATTAGTGGATTTAGTTCCCAATACTAGGAATCTGCATTAAATGGCGGGGAACACATTCCTAGATTTTCTCAATCATTGGAGTTCCAAAATTTGTGCTATAATTCCATAATATTTTGTTGATTTATTATTTAATAGTGATCCTCTTGTAGTAGGAAGCAAGTACCTAAATTATCTCCTCCTGTAAATCTTCATAATCTACCCAATATTCTCATAATATTCCACAAAAATAAATAAAGTAGGCACAAATATGCAATTATTCGTAAACCTTACTAATGAATATATTAAAGTTAAAAATACATTATCTAATGCAAAAATAGAGGTCTAATGTGCTAAAGGATGGTCATAGACCTTAATTTATGTTTAATTTAGAGGCATGGGCCTCAATTTATGTCTGATTTAGAGGCCCATCATACCTCCCTAGTGAAAGTGTTGCTCATCCTCTAAACAACTTAATGATCTCATTGTACCTCATTCATGGCCATGGTGGCCTCTCTCTTGTGCATTAAGAATCTTGGCTGTAAGTTTTGCAAGGACAAGCCCAAGAACATATTTTTGCAAAGAAACATCCTTATTTCTTGAGAGCATTAGTTTTCCTTCTTCCCCTTATTAAAGATGGTTCTTGAATATTTTTCAGTTTGGCAAGGTCTTCCACATCCTTATCAACCTTCTTCTATCTTGTTCCACCATTTGGAAACCTTTGAAACCTTCAAAATGTCTTTAGATGAGAACTAGGACATCTTGCAGTAATTCCTATCCAAACTACAGGAAACCTTGTTAAAATTATAGGAAACCCTTTTTGAACATAAATGATAGTTTGAGCCTAGGATAGGCCCTCAACTTGACTCCCATGCCTTTCTCTTATTTCTATAACATCTTTTATGCCTTGGAAAAAGGCTAGAAAGATATTAGAGGCCTCTTGGAAAGTCTCTTTTCATCACTGCAATTTGTGTTCTGTTTTGATGGTGGATGCCTCATTTCCATTTGTTTCCTTCTTCTTCTCTCTTGTGGCCTAGATGGTTGCCTAATGGCCTTTGAGTTATCTATTTTGATTAGTTCTCTATTTTGATTAGGTCTCTCTTAGGCACTGTAATTTTGGGTTTTAGCACAATTTTTTCTTTCTTCCTTCTTGTAGCAGCGTTTTGCCTTCCAGTAGTCGTCATTCCTTCTTCCTTTAGAGTCTTCTAACTATATGGGAGTGATGAGAAATGATGTAGGTTCGTGAAAATGGAGAGGATGCTCTGTTTTCTTTTTCAAGAAATTTTAAGGGTGAGATAGGGTTTGTTCTTAAAATTATGAAATGGGATGGATGAATGATAGATAGATAGTGAATATGAAGTGGATGGATGGCGTGGAGTGATGTGGTGACTTGGAATTTGCAAAAAAAAATCTTTTAATTGTTGTCCTCATTTCTTGAAATCATCACCCTTCATAATTTAACTTTTCAACATTGCATGAGTGAAGGAGTGAGCTGCAATTAACTAGTTGAAGGCGGCTGAGACTGCTGACCCGTCCTTAGCTTATAAAACCTCATCTCTCATGCATTGACAACAAATTTCTAACTATAATATGCTCAAGAGAAGAGGTCAAGAATATTGCATACCTGTACCTACCTGATGGTTGTTGGAGAGACATGCATGCTATGACTGAGTTGATGTTGTTGTGCTTGTAATGACTCAGGTACATCTTCTTGACAACCTTTTTCTTTTTTGTTGATCTTATTTTGCTAATGGGTTGTCTTCTTGTTGATGTGGAGGTGATGGATTCCTCTATTTCTGATGAGATCTGGAGGAGTTCCATTGTGCATGTAGTTATGCTTCTCCTCTTTCAATAATGGTGTTAAAGGTTAGGCCTGGAGGCTGGTGTTACCTCCAAATAAGTTGTTGTAGCTGCCCTTTTTTTAATGTTTGTGTCATTTCTCTGTTTGAGGGTAAATAGGTATTGGAATGAGTGGAAGGTGTGGCCATAGAGTGACATGGTCAGGATGGGTGTTGGAAGAGATGTGATGAAGTCAATGTCCTTTTTTCCTATCCCAAAACATGCCTGCATCATAATTTTTCCACTGGAGTGCCTTTCCTATAGATTTTCAGAACTTCCTGTAGTAATTCAGGATAGCCTCTTGTGGTAGATTTGTTTTATCCACATCTCCCAAATGGTAGAATGGATTGACCTGAAACATTATGAGCATGTTTCCATCATCATTATGCACCTCCCCATAAAAATAATTTCGTCAATGGATGCATGGATCTCGAGAAAAACTAAAAATGGCTAAAGGTGATGGAGGTCGATTTCTTGGAAACCGTGAACTGGAATTCACTGAAATTTCTTGAGAATGTTACCATCATCAATATTCATCTCCCCATGAGAAAAGTTTTTAAATGGATGCATGGTTTTCAAGTTATGGAAAAAATGAATTTCTGCTCTATGTATTTTTGGTTCTTGTAGTAAAGTAGAACCTTCCTATAGTTTTTTAGGACAACAAACAAACTGAATGGGAAAAAATGATGGGTGGATGGTGGAAATAGATAAGGGTGATGGATTGGCATGGCCTTGACCTTGTTGGAGCATTTGAGCAAAGGAGGAGAAAGTCAAAATTTGACTTCTTTTGACTAGGTTTGACCTATTTTTTCTTTCTTTGGTGGCAACTTGTTTTTGTTCCTTGTAGATGTTGGAGAGCACCTACATTCGTCAAATAGGTACATGGAGCAATGATTTTTTTTATTTTTCTTCCTTTTTTTTCCTAGGCCTACTAGCTGCCTCGATGAGGTGTTCAACTAGTAGGTTTGCCTAGGCGCCTCAAAGGAGGTTTTCACCTAGGATCTTTTCTTTTTTCTCTTTTTTTGTTTTTTCACAACCCATTGACCACCTTATAGAGGTTTTCAACCAATGAGACAATCAAAGGGGCCTCAAAGGAGGTTTTCATCTAAGATTTTTTTTTTTAATCTTATTTTTCATTTTTTTCTACCCTACCCTACATGAAGAACAAAATCACTTTCAAGTATAATAATACTTCCAATGGAGTCATATGCACATCAAGATGACAGACATAATGATGTGTAGTCTTGAAATGTATACTTTGACATGTAGCTGGATTTCAGAGATCAAATGATTTGACTTTGAAAGGATCAAACATAGTTGAAGAAGAGAGTGATGCTCTATCTTGTTGATTTTCTAGAATGAAACCTCAATATAACTTTGATGTCCTTGGTTTTCTTGCTTATTTAGATCATTCTTCATGTCTTCTTCTATGATGACCTTTAAATCTTCCTCTATTTTCTAATTGTTCTCTTGAATACATGGAGGATTTAATGGTAACCATGAGGGATCTCTCTCGATCTTAGATTTTGATGTATGCTCTTCATCAAGTGCAACCCATGATCTGAGAGGATCTTCCTCATTGTTATATTCTCCATTCATTTCTTCTACATTCTTTGCCATATCTTCTTCTTCTTCTGCCTGCAAAAGTGGAAGGTGATATGGCTCTAAATGGGGGGTGGGTTGGTGTTGGAGTTTTTCTTACGATTGAATGAAAACTATAATGCAATGCAATTTTCTACTTTTGAAATTAAATATGCCTAATAAAAATATTTTTTTGTTTTTGCAAAATGTAAAAAGAAATGAATCAAAAAGGGAATAAAACAATGCATACTTTGACAACTCCCCTGTAGCGGTGTGAAAAATTGATGAGTCTCAATATTGCAACAAGAATGTTGCAACTCCCAAGGCTACCAACTTTAATTATCAACCCAGGGTTCGTACAAACTTAAGAGGTACCGACACTATATGTGAAACATATAATGTGTCCTTCCTTTGATGTCATGAGAGAAAAGAAATGATGCCTATTTGCAAGAATGAAATACTGAATTTAAAAAAGCGTGTAAAGTAACATGAAATCCTCTATCTACTTATTAACACACGTTGCTTGCAAAAGAACCCTATTTTAACCCCATTTGTTGCATGTGATATTTTGACTAATCTAAGAATGAAATCTGATCTAAAGAGTACTAACTTCTATGTGCATGTGTAAATATAGAGGAACTCATTTTTTAACTTTTTGTTTTATAAATGCAAATGCTAATCTTTCCTTGATCTTTGGCAGGGGAGACAAGTGTGGAGGAAGAGGGGTACAATGATTTTGATGGCTTGTAGGTCAAGTAGGGGCCTAATCCCAACTTCAATGATTATTTTTCTCAATTCGGGCTCAAAATAGGCCGCTATAGGATTTATTACATGATGTACTAGTTCTCCTACAGGATCCCCTGTTTTACTACAAGATGTTACAAATTTACTATACGAATTTATACTTCATCAAATGAACAAGAAAATCAAGTCCAAATTAGATGGGACAATTTTTTTTTATTAACTATGATGTCTTAGGTCCCAATTCCAAGTGGAATCACTAAAAAATACCTATGTTAACCCATGCTAAAAAATAGCAGAAAATTACTAGTCGAAAATCTAGAAATTCGAGAACGAGTGAGCTAGTAAATCTATGAAATACCTAACCTAATCAAGTGAAAATGCAATGGGGTGATTTTTATTATGAACTAGAATGTTTTTTTGATCTAATTCAATTGGAACCAATTTGATTGAAGCTCATTAGCATGCTCTAAAAATAGAATAAATTTATTGTTCTTTGCCACAAAGGAGTTCCAGAAATCTAGATATGGGAATAAGAAATCTAATCCAAGTAGCTCAATGATTAGTATGAACTTCCAAATATTTTCCAAAGATGAAATGATGCTTTTTATCTTGCAAAAGAACTTACATAAACCATTTAACCCAATCCTACAACAAGAAATAATTAATACTAAATGTAGAAATAGAAAGAAATAAAAACAAGAGATACATGTGAATAAGAAGTGAAAAGGAGGGAAAAAAATACAAAATGGATTTGAGGCTCTTGGGATGAAAAATCCCAAGGAAACTCAGAGACCTATGGAGGAGAAAAAGATTTAGAAGCTAAACATGACACCAATCTTCATTATTTTCATCAATACAGCTACATCCCTATAAGAAAATACAATGGAGCTACAAAAATACAAGTTCTCTCACAAGAAGACTAATGAAAATCTATCCCTAGAGAAAAATTCGACTTGGTACTTATACAAAATGAATAGGAATCATTCCCCATGAATGGAGGAATATTTCCCCACCAAAATCCCTTGATTAGTGGATTTGGTTCCCAATACTAGGAATGTGCATTAAATGGCTGGGAACATATGCCTAGATTTTCTCAACCATTGGAGTTTCACAATCTGTGCCATAATTCCGTAATATCTTGTTGATTTATTATTTAATAGTGATCCTCTTGTAGTAGGGAGCAAGTCCCTAAATTATCTCCTCCTCCAAATCTTCATAATCTACCCAATATTCTCATAATATTCCACAAAAATAAATAATATTAAGCACAAATATGCAATTATTCATAAACCTGCCTAATAAATATATTAATGTTAAAAATATGTTATCTATTGCAAAAGTAGAGGTTTGATGTGTTGAAGGATGGTCATAGGCCTTAATTTATGTTTAATTTAGAGGCATGGGCCTTAATTTATGTCTAATTTAGAGGCACATCAACACATACAATCACACACGGTTTATAACACCACATAATACATACACCTACACCTGGTGTACCACACAACACAATACATACACTTACACCTGATGTACAACACACTACACATACATACACAAAGTACAACACAATGAATGCACATGTCATCATACAATGACTACACAGTACACATAACATAGTACCACATGTATACAACACAACATGTATGATATGTACACAATACCACATGTACACAACACTTCTTGCACAACGTGTACACAACACTACCTTCACAACATGTACACAACACTTCTTGCACAATGTGTACACAGCACCACATGTACACATAACCAACTGCACAACGTGTACACAACACCACATGTACACATAACCAACTGCACAACGTGTACACAACACCACATGTACACATAACCAATTGCACAATGTGTACACAACACCACATGTGCATATCACTATCTGCATGACATGTACACAACACCACATGTACATAACACCACCTACACAATGTGTACCCAACACCACATGCACATAATGCCACATACCACATGTACATAACACCACATGCACATAACACCACACGTACAACATGCACACCACACCATATGTAAACAACACCACATATACAACATGCACACAACACCATATGTACAAACCACTACACATACAACACACAAACATCACTATATCTACACAACAACACATATCCAACATGCACACAACACTATATGTACACATCACCACATATAAAACATGCACACAATGATATATGTACATAGTAATACACATACAACATGCACACATCACCATATGTACACAATATTGCATATGCAACATGCACACAACACTATAGGTACAACATGTACAGTAGATACACAACAATAGTATTGCACATCCAAAGACCACACATTGACTCTACCAAGCAACCTTGCTTCTATTGTCTTTCCACTATTCATACATGTTCCAACATGCCACAGATCACACTGATTTCATTTCGTTGATGTATTCTTTAGCATTACCCTCCATAGCATAAACATAGACATATTATAATCACACAATATCAATTCATATCCACATTATACTATCCTCATAGATCTATCAGGGCTACTCTTACCACTTGACTCCTCATAAAACCAGAAACCTCGTCATGCCATTCACTTGCATAGGAAATCCTTCCACAAGAATGATCCCAGACAACCTCTCATATAATGGCATACATACATACATGTATATACATATATCATTAACATAAAACAACCAGGAACCCTGATAACCCTATTAGACAATGACAAACATACTTGCATATATACAGATAAACATCAACATAAAATGGTTATGATTCCTAACAACCATGTGAGACAATGGCATACATACATACATATATATACATATATACACATTATCATAATCATTATCACAACACAATTACCATTAATCATAAGGTCAAGGTTAAGAGAACACCCTTTACTCATACACAGCATGCACAACATTGAGAACAACAATTCCCAACACAGCCAAGGCATCTGACACCTCAAAATACATTTACTTTACCCTTCATGTTACTGTTCTCGTGACTTTCCTACCACCATCCTTTTATCCCAATGGACCCAACTATTCCAACCAATTTACATACTCTTACCTTCAGTTTCCCTTATACATGCACCAAGCTTCATCTAGGTCTTACATTACCTGTTGGAATTCATTCATCTCTGCCCAAGATCCATTAAATTTCCTCCTTCCCAACCTATTCCCAAGACCCTAAAAACATAAAAGGAAAGAACAAGAAACAAATAAGAATAAAACCATGAACACCAATGGCAATATGACACCACAAACAAAGTAGCATGACCATGCACTAGACATAAACAAAATTGCAATTCAAGCGAAAACAAATAAAAAAAGAACTAAAAGCACACAACTAGAAACAAATAACACGAATCAACCCCATGGGTTCCCAATGCTTCCAAGTGAAAGCTCAATTTGAGCCTTCTTCAATATTTCATGGAAGTCTCTTTTGCCATGCAATCCTTGCATCATACCACCATAAACACATAATTATTAGTGCATAAATAAATATACAATATACTAGTTACCTTAGCTCATTGTCTCAGGCATGCAACCTTGTAACTAAATACATCCATGCCATCTCTCAAGGGACTCCAATTCCTTGTTGAATCCAGCCATAACTAGAAACCAACTATTATACTTGTCAAATACATGTTCATGAATCTAACATATATCCACATAATCTCAAACAAAATCAAGGTTAAATAGACTTCTTGTATGCAAAGAATTTATTCATTTGGAATTTGTGGTTCCTAAATGTAGCGAAGGAATTCTCACCCAATTCCTTTCTTTTACTTTTTTTTTGTTGCATTTAAGTCTTATTATGTATTGTGACATCACCCAACTGTTAGTTATATAAACAAATCAATTGTTATCTTGTCATGCTAATACCAAGCATGTTTTGCCTGCAACTGATCACACATGTCAATCACATGTTCCAAAGGTCAATAAAACATATCTATTAATTTGAAATCAACCTTTACCAAGACTAACAACCATGTCATAATCAAATAACAATCATTAGCCATAATACTACAACTAGCACCCACTTGCAATCAAGTACATATCAATTGTTAGTATAACCATCTTAAACTAGATCATTTCTTCATGCACTATTATATATTCATACTCATATCATGCAATTAATCAAACATTCAAACAAATTGTAAGCATACCATGTTATATAAATAAATGACATAATCAAACCCATACCTCAATGTATCTAAGGGGAGGTTGTTACATTTACACAAGTCAGTCCATATTAGTATGACAAAATATCACAATTATATCGACTTATACCTGAATATCATAACCATAACCATCTACATAAACCAATCCAGATTAGCATGATACAAAATAACCTCAAGATCTTAGATGCAGTGACCAAAATCATCTTTTGTATGACCGCAATGCATATAAAAACAATTTAACTGCCATACATGACTACCTAATGCAAGTGCATATGACCGCACTGAACAACTAGAATCTATCATGTGTGTAAACACAACAAAAATAGAATAACAAGAATGTACATAACCATAATGCATATAACAACCATTAACCAACATACCTGCATTCCCAACATACAAACTTGTATGAAAAGCTATTCTTACCCCAAGGTCTAATGTTGCAACCTTACTCTAATAATTTTCTTCTCATGCTCTATCTCAGCCAACCCATTAGCATCATGAGGAAAAAAACTATAAAAATGACTATCACAATGCATGCATACAATTGCATAGACAACTAGCACACATGCATGGAAAACACATTCTGGCCATCTAGTCCAAGTATTCAACCATGCTCTGATACCACTCTGTAACCACCATCCTCGCACACTTGCCCAAGTTCATGAGTCCACCAAGGTAAATATGTGACAGATCGTTACTATGATATGAGTCAACCCCATAATTACATTTAAGGAAGTAGAATCGATAAATCATAACTTTAATGACCTTCCTCAGGCACTACAGGACCCCTAAGAGCTAAACCACCCCTCTAGGTGTCCAAACCCTGTGTCAGATTTCTTTTTCACTAACATGAACTCCCAGTCACACACAAAATCCTACACCCATGTGCCTATAAGCCTCCACGCACATGAATAAACATCCAAGGGAGTGACTGCACTCCCAATTTTCTCATTTTGTGCCTGCAACCACAGAATATGTGCCATCTTTTCAAGGATAGACTCCACATCACTGCCCAAAACTTAATGAAACTTTCCAAAATAATAAATTACATAAAGACAAATCCTCCAACACAAAACTTGATCAATTACTTGACCTAACCAAGCCTAACCATGACAATCATTTCGTCAAACACACGGTGAACATGTACTCTACAAGTCATGAATGCATAATTAAACACAGGGATCTAATACTTATCTGAGAATCATCAAAAGGTATAATTCCCTCTCATAATAGTGGCAATAACAATTGTTAGTCCATGCATTCATCAACCATTCATATATTCATAAAAAATGTCAATATCCATAAACAATATACATCATACAACCATCATATAACTAGCTAATAACCAGCATATAAACTATAACAACCTTGGTCAAAATCCATGTAATAAAAATTTAATAGAGGCAAAATAATAACCATGGTTCATGGGACACATATTCCAAGTGAATGTTGGGAAAAAGCATAGGGATGGGGATTATTGGTGATTGATTAATTGCTAAGGAAATTGGAAAAGGCAATGGCAAAGGCTTCGGAAAGGAAAAATGGCATTTTGGAACATTTATTTATGAAAATAATGGAAATTAGGAGAAAAGGGAGGTGAAAGGTCATAGCTTGCACCTAAGGAGGAAAATGAAGGAAAATAATGGAAAATGAAGAAAATAGGGACCTCATTAATAAATAGGCTTCTGAGGATTAGTTCACAGACTTTTGTTGGTTCAGTTTTGTAGCTCTCTCTCTCATACTCTTGGACACTTAGAATTTTCTTGGAGCACTCTTGGAGGAGTGTGGTGTACTTTGATTTTTACAGCAAGAAGGCAAAAGAAGAGAAGGAAGGTGCAAGAGGACATCGGGATCAACATCTACAATGGGTTTTTCTTGCAGGTACCGAGTTGCATGTATGTTTTCCTCACTAGTTTTGGCATCCATGGCATATGCATGTGGTTTATCAGTCATTATCTATCATTGGGATGGAGGATTTCTTGGATTGAAAATGGATTTTCCTAGCCTTTCCATTTCTTGGATATCAATGTTGTGGTTCATTCCTTTGTTTTTCTGGTTGTTTCTCATGTTTCTTTTAGCTTGGGTTGAGTTACTAGTTCCTGGAAGCCCTTGTTGGGAAAACACTCTAGACGTTATGTAACAACTTGGGTTGAGTTACTAGTCCTGGAATTCTTGGTTGGATGAATGCCCTATAATCCCTTAGTGGGTTGAGTGACTAGTCCTAGAAGCCCTAGTTGGACAAACACTCTAGAAACCTGAAGACAATTGTGGGTTGAGTTACTAGTCCTGGAAGCCTTGGTTGGAACAAATTCTCTAGAGCCCTAGAAGGCTTAGTTAGAGACTGATCTAATGATGGTTTTTTCATGTCTGATTGTGAGGTGGAACCATTGTTTGATGGGTTGAGATGGGTTGGCCTCTAGAAGCTTTGGATGGTTTTGATTGATGTGTTTTATGAGATCCCACATTCATGCTTGGAATATGGCATGGGGTGGTTGGTTGAAGAGAGATTTTGCTCAGCCATGTCTATGGTTGGGTCATTCGTGGAAGTCCCACAACTAGTTGGCTTTTTCATCATTAATATGAGGTTATTTCTCCTTGTTATTTCATGAGTATTATATTGGTTTATATGTGGATGATACGGTTGTGATTTCCTTGGTATTTTTGTTGCTATTATGTTTGTTATGAATATGTATTATGAGAGTGGTTGTGTATGTCTCTTGTCATGTTTTTACTTGTAAACGAATGAAAAATGCATCTATGGTCTAATGGATGCAATTTCAGCTAATGTGTTGAGGCATCAATGCTTCTTAACGATTCTCGGATGAGTATGAGACCCCTATGCTCAAATCTATTATTTAAGCCTATAGATTACACATTTGTGACATGTTTGATGAAATGCCTGTCATGGCTAGTAGGGGTCCAGTCAAGTCCTTTCTCAATTAATTGTATATGTATCATTATTTTGTTGTTATCTTGCAATTCTGAAAGTTTCATTGAGTTATTGGAAGTGACTTTGGCTCTAGGCATGAAAAAGTGGCTCAAATCCTAGAGATGCATATACAACACTAGGAAGAAAAGTCCCTGGATGCATGCATACCCATGTTCTAAGAGTGTATGGAGCTTCCTGGACCCATGCTTGTCCAAATCAAGGGAGTGTCCAAGGGTTTAATGACCTAAAAATTTAGTGGGACCCAGGGGCTGGTTACCTGAGTTATTAGGATGGTTCTTGGGATTCCCATTATTGGTTTGGAAGGTTTGTTTGGTCTGTTTCCATCAGTTCCACTTACTTAAGGTGACTTAGGAGGTTGAATCATATCATGGTAACTTATTGTCACAAGTTTACCATAGCTGGATGATTACTTGGGTAGATGTGGGAGGAGGGTATTACAAAGTGGTATTAGAGCATGGTTCACCCCTCGGACTAGATGGGATGTGTGTTGATCATGCATTGATGTCAGTTTCATATGTGTTTCTTATGTTGTAATACCATGTGCTTTTTTCATTTGTATGGTATGGGTTATTGTTGTAGTGAGGTTGCCATGGAAAGTTGATGATGTTGTTGTGGAGTGTGTTTTCATGAGTGTATGGAATGCATTTCTTATGCATGTTAGCGTTCACATGTGGTCAAGTGTACAATGATGTGGGGGTTGTTGTCATGAATGAGGTCACAATATGTGTAGTTGATATGGTCATGCATTGATGATTGGACTCTATCTAGAATGATGGGTATATGCTTATATGCTTATGTGTTATATTTCTATATGTTGTCTTCATTATGTTATACATATATTACGCTAATTTGTTAGTCATGCAAACGAGGTATCCTCCCCGAATTATGCTAAGGTACATTGGTTTATTGTGATTTGGTTTAGCTGACATGATATACCTTGCAGAAAAAATATCAAAGATGACTAGCAAGATGGTAGACTACAGTTCCTGAGACTCTCTCTATGGATTAAATGAGCAACGTGGTGTTGTGCATGTAGGAATTTACAGGGTAAGTTCCTTAGACAAAACACCAAAAGGAAACCTCTCACAAACAGATCACAGATCAATACACCAGTATTTTGATGTGGTTAAAACCCTCAGAGAGCGAAACAGTCCATGGCCTGTGCCAACGTGGCTACTACAGAAAATTTATTAATAAAAGAATGAAAATTTACATAAGCTTCTCTCATGCACGGTGAACCTACAAATGACCCTCCATGCGCTTTAAATAGAATTCTTGGACCAATCAGGTGTCAAGCCACGGATCAAGTGTCGGTAATACCGAGGAGAGAATGAACCGTCGGATCACTACATATCATGACCGTTGGATTGTAAGTTACAAATGTACATGTTAAATAAACACACTTTACCTAACTCTATACTAGACCAAGTTATACTTCACTATTCCTACGTGTCGGAATATCCTAACATCCCCCCTTAAGAACAACTTAGGATAGGATTGAAGGATTTACAAATATGACACAATAGCAGAAGGAAGGAGGCACTAGAGCCTATCCCCCCTTAGTGACAACTTCCTGAACTCCAACCATAAATCGAAGTTTAGTGAACTTCGCCTCTGTGAGAGCCTTTGTGAAGATGTCTGCAACTTGATCATTTGTTGAACAATATTGCACTTCAAGAACATGGTCATTAATGAGCTTTCTGATGAAGTGCATGTGTAGTTCAATGTGTTTGCTGCGCTGATGCTGAACTGGATCTTTGCAAAGCTGAATGGCACTTTGATTATCACACCAAAGTGTAGTCGGATGCTGCTGCTGAAAACCAAACTCTGATAGGATCTGACGAAGCCACAAGGCTTCCTTACTAGCCTCTACGGCACCACGATACTCTGCTTCTGCTGAAGAAAGAGAAATGGCAGCTTGTTTCTTGCAAGCCCATGTAATAGGTCCTGAACCAAGAGTGAACACATAACCAGCAGTAGACTTCCGATCATAAGGGTCACCAGCCCAATCGGAATCAGTGAAACCAACCAATAGAGGAGATGCTTCAGCACTGTAATGAATGCCAAACTGAACTGTACCTCGAACATAACAAAGTATTCATTTAGCTACTTTCCAATGACTTTCACGTGGGGTTTGCATAAACCGAGCAACAAGGCCAACAGCAAAGGAAAGATCAGGACGAGTATGGGTTAAATACAAAAGTTTTCCAACAAGTTGACGGTATAAGGTAGCATCAACTTCAGGGGATGTACAATTGACTGAAAGTTTGACTCCAGACTGAAAGGGAGAAGGAGTTGGCTTACAATCTTCCATGTGAAAAAAGCGTAGAAGATCATAGGCATACTT
>APFE030759839.1:0-14430 GCA_000404065.3 Pinus taeda | reverse complement strand
TCAACTCCACCAGAACTCAATCACTGAAGTTCTAACTGAAGTCCTTCATGCAATAGCTCAACTAACCCATTAGAAAAGTGTATTTCCTTCTGGAAATTGCATGTGCCACATCCGTAGCTTGAACTGAAGTGCTACAAGAGGATAAGATAATGTTTATAGTCCAAATATTATTAAGAACTAATAATATTCGACTGTTCTATTTTTAGACTGGCAGTCTAAAAATAGACTTTGCCCATATGTCTAAAAATAGAGGTCCATCTATTTTTACCAACATGACCAATCATCCATAACAAGCATCTTGCAACTCATAGACCATGATCCATATGTCTAAAAATAGACTTTGCGCCAAAAATAGCCTATGGGACCACTTAGTGAAGGCGACTTATTTTCACTAAGCTCCATCATCTTGTTGCATTTTCAACACTATAATCTTTGTTATCTAATACTGAGTGAAAGAAAATATTTTATTTTTATAGAGAATATACATTTCTTTACCTACATGAATTTAACAGTCTTACAGATAGCCAAACACTTCAAGTGTCAAAAGCAGGAGAACTGATAGAAGTCCGGACAGTCGTTGGAGCCCCAGATAAATCAAAGCAAATAGAGTGAAAGGAAGCCTTGACAAAGCACAGCTCCAAACAATGAAATAGAACAAAACAACACAGGCAATTCTTGAACAACAGAATCCTTTTCTTTTATTTAAAAAGAGAAATGAAATAGTCTCTGTCAATACAAATTACAACCCATATAAAATTTAAACGTTGTCCAAGTTCAACAAGGTTCACAATGGGAAAACAAGTTGAGAAACCCCAAAATACAAACCCTGCAGCCACAAGCATAAACTAAATCTGTGCAAGACCGGAGGCCTACAGTAACACCATACAGAATTAAAGACAAAGTTCTCTGAGCCTAAAACCTTGCCAGGCCATCACTGAGCCAACGACAACAAACCAAATCAAATAGAAAAAGTTATCAAGGAACAACCCTACCAGGTCTTGCCAACACGCACAAGAGTGGTAACTAGGTTCTCCAGAGCCGACTCCACCTGCAAGCACCCACCGAAAATAGAGCATGAGAACCATAGAAAAATAAAGATGAAGAAATGAAAACAACAGAGAGTTCTAGGGTTGGAGAACTTACCAATAGAGGAGACGAAGTTTCGAGGTCACAACCACTGGAGGGTTCTCTACTCACAAGGAGCGGTTGTTTCAGTAACGGAAGAAAAAGTGAGAGTTGATGATAGCTTAGAGAAAGAACTTACCTTGCCATTGGTGGACAGAGCCGAAGCCATGAACTCCCGAGACCACAACCTACAATCAAAACCAAAGACATAAACCAATAAATATCAAGAGCAACTGAGCGAAAGAAATAGAGATGAAAGCACTCGTTAAGAGCTAGAAAAGCGACTTGCAGAGAATACACACAGAGGCGTTGAAAGCTTCCACAACGAGCACATTTTCCATGGACTGACAGACCTCACCCAACACGGATACATAGAATCAAACAACCACAAAACAACAAGAAACCTTACCAACCAGTGGAGCAAAGATCGCGGCCAGACTAGGGCCGAGCAATAACATCAGTGGCAGCAAAATCATACAGAGAGACCAACACCAGAGAACAACAGAGGAAACCCTCGAGCCACCACAGAGCCAACAAACGAATGACCAAGTGATTAGGGTTGAGAGTGTTAAACAAGGCGGGAGGGTGTTTTACGAGGCAGGGACAGATGTCCATAACACATCTGCATAGGTACAAGTAATTAAAGCCAAAACCAAAATATCTACGCGACTATTGTAATCACCAATTGATTAAGCATTAATCCCAGAATCATTACCAAAACAATCATATTAATCATCATTCCATTTTATATAGTTGTTAAGGGTAAAAAGGGGGATGGACCCATCGTCATGTCCCATAAGAGGCTATCTATGAGCATTATTAAAATGCTTCACATTCTTAGATCCAATTGGTAATGGAATAACAACAATTATTAGAGCATTTCAAAGCCTTTGTTGATACTTGAAGTGACCACACTATGAATTCCCAAATGAGAAGGAATGAACTTACATAAGAATTGAAGAGAAGGGAACCCAACTCAATTCAAAATATCAAACCAACTATATTCAAGGCTCAACTTTACACGAGCATTGAAATTCATCTTGAAATATATTGGATAGGACTTGGATTTAGATTTCCCTTGCTATGCTATCCAATTTTGAACTAGAAGAGAAATGGTCCAATAAATGCAGAAAGTGAACAATTGGAGTACATTGAATCAATCATGGGCTATCATAAAAGAAAATGCACAAATCCATTTGAAATTTATGATTTCAGGGAAATTAGATAAGAATGACATGGACGAATTTATTGCACAAGGGTGTACAATTCCTTTAGTTTGGGGGTGATGGTGAACCTCATAAATGTCTTGGTTTTCTCATCTTTCACTGACATTTTCATGAGTATAAAAAACCTAACACATCCAATTTTCTAGATTTCTTGACCACCTTATTATAGAAATTTGGTTTTATATAAGTAATTCATTGCAAATTAATTTGTTTGACAGTCTCTATGAAGATTTTGAATGAGTTGTCTTAGTTCTCACCAATTATGATATGTTGATGGTTACTGATGTTCATCAACATTTTGTTTAGAATTAACACCTACCACAAAATTCCTTGCAGAGAATGATTAAAGACGGTTGTAGAATCTCCAGAATCACTTCCTTAGGGCAGCTGCAAATTTTTTCTTAATTCTACATCACACCAATTCGAGGGTGGAATTCCCCAACAACAGCTAGGTTGACACATGGCACCTGTATTATAGGGCAACATAGTCCCCACAATATAAACTCACCAGATAAAAGTATAATTTGTTAATTCTAGCATTTGTTTGTTTGCATTTCTAAGAAGTTGTTAGGTTATTCTTCATAATTTGGTTTTAGGAAGTTGTTGGGTTATACCTGGGAATTCCATTCAGGAAGTTATTAGGTTATACCTAGGAATTCAGTTTAGAAAGTTGTTAGGCTATTTTGGGATTTTTTTTGGAATTTCAAAGAACCCAACAACCGTACCTCATAAGTAGTTCTTGTTTTAACACATTTAGGGTTCAAGTTAGAGATAAGAGAGATATAGACAATTAAAGTGTACTTTGTAATTTTTAGATGATGCATTCAAAACCTAGATACTTTATTCCATTATGGTTCCATGAGTAGCATTTATGTGTGATGGATTGAACACCTTGACCTTCAGAACAAGGGCCCACTCAGGATGTGCAACTAGGAGTAGTATTTTCCCCTTGCATGGTTTAAGTTATGTCTTGTATGGTTTCATTTATTTTAGTAGTTGTAGTTGGTGTGTGTATTTCCATTTTCTGTAGTAGCAATCATTCGATTACAATTCTGTGACATTGTTTCTTAAATGATTCACTTTATTTAAATTTATGCATTAAGAGTTCAAATCCTAGTTGTTCTAAAATTTCAATTCATGAGTTGATAGTTAGTTGAGTTATTTTCTATTCAAACTAAATAAGATTTGCATAAACCAATGTCAGGCATTTAGAGAATAAGATTTAAATGCAAACGTAAGATTTTTTCTTTTAATGGTTTGGATAATTGTGTGTGAACATGTTCCATTGTAGTTACAAGAATGCCAACCTAAAATTAGAAATGGATAGAAAGCTTTCAAATTTCTAAAGCTTTGTTCTCTTCCACCATCTAGTGGGATTTACCTGCACCATATTCTTATCCTCCCTTGCAGTAGTTGTGTAAGTTGGGTATTGTTATGTTAAATCAGGAAATAGTTTTTGAATTATTATTTCTTATTCAAATTCCACACGTCTTTGATATATCATCAATTAAATCTTGTTTCACCTTAGGATAATCTAGTGGTGCTTCTATGTCTGGTCTCTCTACATATCACTTGGGATAAAATGATTGCAAATCCATCCAGTTCAAGTCATTCTCTACAAATGTGGCATGGTTGACTTTTCGTGATCCACTTCGAGGAGGGATCAAGATCATCTAATATTATTTGAGTCATGTGTGGTGTCTAGCAACATGTTGCACCTCAATCAATGATTATAACTTATATTGCGTAAAGGCTAAAGCATTCAATTATTGTTTTTCCAACTGGTTTTTATTTTTTCATTTATAAGCACTTAAGCATTATAAGTGTGCTCACACACAAAAGCACTCATAAATACTCAATGAAAATGCTCTGAAGAATGTGGGGGAATACAGGTTTAGGTGGGGGTCTATAATTAGAGCTATGTTAGTATTGAAAAAGGGTCTATATCCTTCATTTGTGGTGCTTTCTTTAGGGTCATGGACATGTGTGGTTGGGGTTGTATGGTGGATTAGCTTGTAATTGAACTGGTCCAAAACTAATTTGGAGGGATAATCCCGACAAAAATGATTCAATTTGGTTCATTTCGAGTTGGAATGACTTCCGATAACTATGATTATATTGGAAAATATTTATTGTTTTAAGGAGAGTTTTAAACACATTAACATGTTTTAAAGAGGGGGATTATGGGTAATATATAGACACACTTTTTACTATCCTTGAGATTTTTAGAGTATCCCTCACAATCCCTAGCCACAGACTTGTAGTACATTAACCTACCACTTGACTATAACCAAAAGTTTTGTGAGGACCTATAAATTTCTTTTCTGACTCCGTAACAGTATTTACATGACTTATTTTCTCTCCACTGGGTATAGGTTTAGCTTTGGATTAATAAAAGATAGAACAACCCTCTTGGAGTATTGAAATTGTATTAGACACTGCAGACTTAACATTATTGTTTGCATGTTTTTGACACCTCTATATTGTGGGCCTTTCAACATCCTTGAGAGGATTGGACCAATGGCTTAAAAAACTGCACTACCTCCAATAATGAAAGTCCATGATGTTTTACATGTTTCATTACTTAAAAGATACGTGAAATATGTTGATCATGTGATTGATTGGTCTATATTACAGGTGGAGCCAAAAGGAGAATTCCAGTCAGAACCTCAGTTCATTTTGTAATGGAAACAATTCATGCTCTAGAACCAAGTAATCAAGTAAGTTAAAGTGCAGTGGAAGCACTTTGGGCCCGATGAAGCTATATGGGAGATGGTTGATCATATGCGTGATATGTATCCTTCATTGTTTGTCAGTTGAGGCAAATGAGTTTTGGTATATGCATATATTTAGGTATGGTCATTATTGTAAATATCGCAATGAGCTATGTTATAAAGCTCCCATAAGCGGTATGGTTGTCATGTTTTTCATGTTGGTTTTCTTTTTAGTGGGTTGTTCATTGTAAATACTACATCAAATTAAGTTATAAAGCTCCATGGGTAGTATGTATTGGTTTTCAGTGGTATTGTTGGTTGTAAGTGTCATAGAACATCCATGACGGTGTTCCCTTGAGGGGGAGTGGTCTGTCACAACCTCGGTTTAAAATTTCATGTAATAAAGTTAATAAAGGAAAAATAAGACCAAGGTCATGGGACACTTATTCCAAGCTAAGTGTTGGAAAAAACATCCTAGTGGATGTTCATTTGGTTTATTATGGCTAAGGAAATTGGTAAAGGCAATGACAAAGGCAAAGAGGCACTAATTGACATTTTAATTATGAAAGTAGAGAAAAATAGGAGAAAAGGGAGGTGAAAGGTCATATGTTGCATGTGAGGAGGAAATTGAAGGAAAACTAATGGAAATTGAAGAAAATAGAGGCCTAATTGATAAAAATGCTTCCAAGGATTAGTTTATAGCTTTTTTCAATTAAGTTTTGGAGCCCTCTCTCTCTCCATTCTCTCATACTCTTGCACCCTTAGAGAATTATTGGAGGACTCTTGCATTGAACAAAGGAAGGAAAGGAAGGACAAGAAAGAAAAGCAAGGGTCAATCAAGGAAGAGTTGGATCAAGTGGATATAACGAGATTACTTGTAGGTATTGAGTTGCATGTATGATTTACGTGCTAGTTTGGATATGCATGTGTGTATTTGGTTCTCTTACTGTCATTTCCATGCGATTGACAAGGTATGGCAATGGTTTCAGCTTTGCGTTTTCGTTTCTGAATAGCCATGGTGTGATGGGGTTCTTTCATTTTGCTGAGCTTTGGACTGTTGGATGACTTTGGGACCAGGAGAGGTGATCTCAGGAAAATTCCCAAGGGCCTAGGAATCCCTTGACCAGTAATGGAGGGATTGTAGTTAATCCTAAGGGTGGAGATGAGAAAATTCCTCAAGGTATTAGTGAAGAAATCTAGAGGTATCCAAGCTTGTTTAGAGCATAGTGATCCCTTGACCGGTTTTGGTGGGATTACGGTAAATCTTGGTAGTGTATAGTTTTGTTTGGGCCTAGGAATCCCCCAACCAGTATGGCAGGATTCTAGTAAAGCCTAGTTGTATAGGTGAGGGTTTCGGGCCTAGGAGTGCCTTGACTAGTTTTGGTGGGATTGCAGTAAAGCCTGAGGAAGCCCTGGTTGATTTGTTGTGAGTCCCACATTCATGCTTGGAATATGGCACGGGGGTGATTATTTGAAAGAAAGATTTGGTTCATCCCAATCTATTATCGAGTGGTACATGGAAGTCCCTGACTTGGTTGATTTTTTCATATGTTAATAAGAGAGCTTTTCCTCTTGTATTTCATGAGTATTTATACTTGTTATTATGTGGCTTTGATGGTTGTGTTATCACTGTTATTATTCCCATTATATGCTAGTTATAAGTATGGTTTTATGACACACTTTAGATATGACTCTCATTGTGTTTTGATTAGTAATTTAATAGTTAATTATTGCATGACCTAATAGATGTTATTGTAGCTATTGTTAGAGGGCATTAGACTTTCTTGATGATTTTCATATAAGTATGAGACCTCTATGTTCAGATATGCATTTATAATCGGTAGATTACATGTTCACTATGTTTTTGACATAATGTTTGTCATGGTCAGACCTTGTTAGGTCAAGTTCTTGTTTAAGTTTTACATTAATGGATTTTTCCTTGTGTCATTCATCATTTTGGAAAGTTCTATCATGTTCTGGGTAGAGGTTTGGATCCTAGCTCTAAAAAAGTGGCTCAGATCTCGCATGCACAAAACTGAGTAATTTAGATTGTAGTTGTTGGGAGGAAGGTTTATCCATGCCACTAGAGGCGTACAGTCATTGGCTTGCCTTGTCATGCAAGTAACTTAGAGTCAAGGTCAGTAAAAAAACAAGTTAGTTTAGGGTTTGGGCACCTGGAGTGGTTGTTTATCTCATGAGGAAGGTCGATAAAGTTTCAGTTTTTCGATTCCAATTCCTTAAATGTACCTGGGAGGTTGAGTCATATCATAGCAACTCTTCATCACATATTTACCCCGGTGGACTGGTTAACTTGGGTAAGTGTGGGAGGAGGCTATTATGTTATGTTGCTATTTGGGCAATAGATTTTGGAGTATTATGGAGTGTTCAGATCATATAATAAGATTTACATAGATTTTCATGTGAATTATTTTTTAATGGTAGTTTTAAGGTTTACATAGATTTTCATGTGAATTATTTTTTAATAATAGTTTTAATAGGGAAGTTGCACAAGAATGTGCTTCTTGCAGATCATATCAAAAAATTTTACATCAATTTTCACCTGAATTATTTGCGCCAGCGCTGGAAAATGGCGTCACAGAGTGGAAATCGAGAAAAAGTGGAGGGACTTACGATTTGTTCACTGGATTGAAAATTGCATCTCCGTACTCGTGATCGCTGGATTGGCAAGCTGGAGTGCCAGGCTGCTAGCATTATAAATCGCGTATTCGTACTCGTGATCGGTCGGGATCAAAGCGGTGGTAGTTAGTATTCCTAAAGAAATGGATTGCATGAACCCAGGTGGCCGAATAATGTTCTTCCGTGGAAAATAAACAAAAACTGCTGAACGATTTTCTGAAGAAGGCAGCAGACGAATAAGATCAAGAAATGGAAAAGAAAAGAAAACCGCTGAACGATTTTGTGAAGAAGGGAGACAAGCGGACCGGCTATCCATTGTCGACGACTAGATGTGTATTTCCCTTGAAGCGCATGGCTCCTGAAGGCGAATCTCGTCGTCAAAGCGAACCTCGTCGTCGAACGACTGATCTGCACGGGTCTTGCTTGAAGGTTCTGGTGCGTGCTGGATTTGGGCTCCATAACAGGGACGGGGAAGGCTATGGCTATCTTGCGGTAGGATTCCAGAACTTGGTGCAAGCCTCTGGTTCGTGTGTAAATTCTCCGAATGAAGAATTTCTCACTGCCTGTGCGTGGGATCCCAGAGTGAAGGGCCTTTTCTTTCATCAAACTGTAGTGTTGATCGAGCTTTCAAAGATTTCAGAGTTCATTAAGGATGTGAAACGACCTGGACGCTTCGATATGTTGAATTTTCATCGTGTGTGCATGTCATCTATGAGTTTGATCAGCCCATCGATGTTTCTCACGCCAAGCAAACCATCTGGGATATCATGTTGCCTCAAAACCCCCGATTCTCTTGCATCATGGTATCATATACTCAATTCTTTCCTACTTTGTATATTCATGGAGGATCCGTGAATGCACTGGCATAACTGTTCTGGTTTTACTATATTGAACTAACCAGGAGCTGTTTTCTATGGTCACAGACAAAAGACGACAAAGGAGTTGCAGAGTGGAAATGGATGTGAATGATCATCTTTTTATTCAAAACATTCGTTCTGGACTTGAAGACTACAATGAATATGTGAATGACTACATTTTCGATATGCATCTTAGGCGGCTTCCTCCTTCTCGTCCTCTGTGGGAGTTTCATTTTCTCAACTACAAGACCCACACGACAGCAGTGACAATGATTCTTAACTTGCATCATGCGTTCTCTCATGTCTTTATTTCTTGCCTGCTCTACCGGGGTTGATAATCGCAATGATCCCACTTCTGAATGTGCGCAGCTCTTCCCAAAATCTCATAAATCCCAAATCCATGGGTTCACCATTCATAGTGTATGCCAGCGGGTTTTCAAGGTTGTGCTTATAATTTGGTAAACATTGCTACATTTGATCAGCAGTTTATTAAGTGTGAAATGGATGGACGACAGTGAGTTGCCAATTCGGGGAGGCCCCGGAGTGGAGTGGAGGCCTAAATTCATGTTTTCTGCCACCTTCACAATGGAAGACATTCAACACATCAAAAATTCTGTTGGACGGTTAAGTTGCCAGTTTGCTGTTAATTTTGGAACTTTCTGCGATTACGATTGGCTTTGTTGAACCCTGCTGCATTGTTTTACAGACCATGAATGATGTGCTAATGGGTATCATATTTTATGGACTTCACCCCAAACACTTAATCCCTTTTTCTTTCTTTTTCTCATTTATGTATTTCCACTGCTTAATTCCTAATAGTTGGTATTTTGAATGTGTTGAGAATTGGGAAGGGTAAACATTAATTTAAATTCTCTTACATGATAACTACTCGTGTACCATCTTTACTTATTATCTTTTTTTCATCATTTCTTTGCTTATTATCATTTTTCATCATTTTTACAGTGTTTAGTACATTAAACAATTATCAAAACAATAACATCAGTGACACAATAGTTAGGCTACAAGCCAAGGCCAAAACCCTTCCTCTTGAGGGGAAAACTGCAAAGACTCTTTTTATAGATACTTATTGGCAATTACCAAGATCCTTGACAAAGATACTTAATACAAGTTCACCTACAAGACATTTGTCACTATCTCTTGCATCCCTTGGCATTCATACTTCAGTCCTCCTTCATCAAACTGTATGGCATTGTCACCTAGAATGTCTCGGTTTCTATCTCGCAGTCCTTGACACAATCTTTCTCCTTCCAACTGTATGGTAGAGTTTCAATCTTTATCTCATAGTTCTTGACATTGTCTTTGACACAGTCTTTCTCTTTCACATTGTATGGCAGAGTCTCGGTCTTCACTGATCTCTTTCTTCGGTCCACAAGAGTCTCCGAGACTCGGTTTCTTCCAGCATTGTTCTGCACTTGTTCTAGCCCTCAACCGAACGCCTATTTTCCTAGAACAATCTTTAGTCCTTTGTAGAGATGAGACATTCTTTGGTCCTTCGTTAATATTGCAAAGATGAGACATTTACGCATTGTTGAAGTCTTCCTCACTGTATTAGCCTTGTCACTTTGCACTAAGATCCGCATTGTTGTCGATCAGATGTCTAAATTTCTTGGTGCTACGATGAGGTCAAGTCACTCTTTATATAGTGACTTATTATTTTTATCTAAGCCAACATACGATCTTGGAGGTAAGCCGACTTCTTCACGAGGAGAATATAGTTTTTATTTTCGTTGACCACAAGAGAGACAGTGACAATGTCTTGAAGTGCAACTTTTTACATAAACGACATGTCTTTCACATGACTTTATATAAATGACTTAATTATATTTATGACAAGACGAAAAACTCCTAAAGACATCAAGAAGAAGTCTTTTACCTATAATAAAACTCCTTGCTCATGAAACTCATGATGCAAGTATTACAAAATACATCATCTTTTTCTTCTTCACAAATTCACAATTACAAGTCATTATGAAAACCAAACCTAGTTACATTCTACAACACTCCCTCTTAACTAGGGAGGTATTCATAATGGTACATGGTTACTCTCAATCCAAAGAATCTCATAAGAAGAATCTGATTGGTAATCCCATCTGTATAGCATCATATCAACCGGCATTGTCACAGTGCAAGGCCTTAACTAACAATTCCATCTCTCCATGAGACCATGAGCTACAATTCTGGCGAGACCAATGACTATAAACATTTTTCATAATTTCAACATTTTCTCTTAAGTATAATTGCTAATAATTTTAACACTAATTATTGTAGCTTTAATTTTTATGTGGATTTATAATAAGATAATGATTTGTTAGTTCAAATTTCTTTAGTAAACTTATAATATTTAATATCAATTTCAATTTGATCATCTGCACTTGCATCTACAAAGTGGGATTAACCATGTTCATGCTTTATCATCTCTATGTCTTGTTTATCTTCTTTTGTTACAATAATTACTTGATCAACAACTATAATGTTTTGATTCAGGTGGTCGATACTAATGAGTGTTGTTCCCCTTTTGATTTTATGTTGTCTCCAGAATATCCCAATTTTCATTGGACCTAATTGCTACCACAATTTTTCAAACAATGCTCTCATCCAAACCTTATTGAATGAAATACACTACTATTGAATTGGTTTCTTTGAATTACTCTTAACCATCTCATGGGTTTTAAATATACCTTTCAACTAATAAAAAATAACAAAAAAAAAATCCGTTCTGCATTATAATATTATGGAGTCATTATCAACAAATAAAGAGATATATGTGTTACTGTTATTATACTGTGAATTAATAGGGCTCTCGATCATCATAGTAGGTGCATTTATGGTATAATAGATGGATAACAAAGATCCAAATATCTTGAAATAAAAAAGAGAAAGCATCTTGTTGAGAAGTAAATAAAAAAATTAAACAAATTAATTAGATTAATTGGTTGATTTGTACAAAGTTTACTTTTCATGAATTTCAAATTTAATGGGAAAAATTGAAGGCGGGACTTAGTTTTGAAGTTTACAATGTTTCAAAAGACATTCATAATGAACTAAGTTTTATAAATATACAAAATTATATTCAACACAATTGGATTTTTTTTTCAAATATACCTTTGCGACATCCATCACCCTGTAAATCCATCTCCAATGAAGCCGTCGTTACAGGATCATTTATGCACTAGATTGCCTGTGTTTGGAGAAATGAATTGTGTGCAATTCGCTTTTGTTGAGCACTTGTTTGAACAATCACCTTCAATCCACCATCCAAGCTGAATCATTCGCAAAATGACGATCGTGCCCAAAGAGATGATATTGGTTGCACAGAAGGAACCACGAAGAAATAAGAGGTGACATATGCATCCTTTGAACCAAGTTGCAGAGGTTCAGAAGATATTGATCATAATAATGCTCAAGTTGAAAAATACACCTTGGAAAATGTCGAAAGATGCGTGGAAGGAGAGGCAATTCCAAAGCCAACGGATGATTTTCGAAGAATTGTTGACAGTTGTGATGTTGAAAAGTTAGAGATCTCGAATTTATGTGATGGTAAATGTTAAACAACATAAAATCTTAGATCTGACCGAGAGCACTCAACTAAAATTGAGAGAAGAAGAGCACCTAGTGGATTTTCATAATCAACCTAAGGATAATTTCTATCTAGATGAAGAAAACGCTAAAGGAGAAGTGCCATTTGTTTTAACACCATTAGAAAACTGAAAGAACATGGATGCTATATCAATACATACAACTTTAGTTAGTAATGCAACAAAGCAATAGACATATTACTATATAAATTAAGTAAAGTAATGAATGCAATATATATAAAATTATATGAATTGATTAAGCGATAGACATGCTATGTAAATTAAGTAAAGTAATGAATAGAATATATATAAAATTAAATTTTCATATATATTAACGAGTTTTATATTTTCATTTGAAAAATTATAAGTTTAAAATTATAAGATGGGTAGAATATGTGTATATGTAAATTTTAGTGAGTAAATCTATTTTCAATTTTATAACTATAAGTATATATCCATCTCTAAATACATGTTATATAGTTGGCACATAAACATAGTAATATTAATTATTAGTTGGTATTTTCTTGTATAAATAAATCATTGAAAATGATACATGTGCACATTATTGAAGTCAATAAATACAAACTCATCAAGTGTGTGCATGAAAGTTGTAACTTAGAGGCAATATGCTTTGAAGTCAATAAATATAGACTCATGAAGTGTGTGCATAGAAGTTAGAACATAAGGGCACTACCCTTTGAACCCACCTATCAACCATGGTAAGAGGATGCCAAGGGAATTACATAGTCCGATGCGAAGGGATTGGTTTAGCACAATTAATAAATAATACTCACATCTTTTTCAATACTATTAAATCAATTTTAAACCTTAGTAAATGTTAATTATCATCAAGATCAACCAATATATGTAGATTAATACAATTCTAATTCTAAAAAAAAAAAACAAAAAAAAAAAAAAAAAACAAACAAAGAAACAAACATATATCAAATATTTGATAGTAACTAAAAAGGAAAACTAAGACCACTTTGCTTTTGTGTTACATATTTTTTTTCTAATCATTCCTTTTGATTAAAATCAAAGTAAGGAAATGATTAAAAGAGAAGCTACATTATTTCTCAACTATTCCCTTTTTTTCATCCAGTCTCTTTTTATATAGTTTTTCTCTTTAAATTTAAATTTAAATTAATTATATATAAAAGATATGGGAAGCAAATGAAAAGATAAAATATTCAAAAGGTTAATTTCAATTTCTTAAAATTTTATAATTTTAAGGAATTAAGAAATGAAACAAAAATAAGTGAAATGTTTCTAATTAAAACAAGGACACAAGGATGTTCAAGTGAGTTACAAAGTGATATGAAAGTGTCATTAAATCAAACATGAGTTATATTCCAATGAGTTATATTCCAATAGAATAATGGGCATAAATGTAAAATTGAAAATATAGAATGGGAAAAAATGAAGGGGTCTTCTAAGACCTAACTTTATAACTCCCAAGAAAGGAAAACAAAGAGAAATTTGTAGATGTTTCTTCTTGTTTCCCAAAAATGTTTTTGTCCATTTTCAGTAGATGTTTTAGCACTAAGCTATTTTTAGTGCTTCTAACTGATAGGAATGTTTTTGAGAAAATAGCTTCACCCATAGATTACAATTTTACTCACCATAAATAACATAGTTACCAATCAAATGAGAAAACAAATTAATACAATTTTTTTGAGGTAGCAAAAAATCACCCGATTTTGAAAAATGGTGATGTAGAATACACCTTTTTTTAGCATATTTTTGGCACTTTAAATTTTCTTATGTATCAAGTATGAATATTTTTTTTTAGATGTTAGTGATTTTCATGCTGGTTTTGAAAAGTGTTGATGCGGCATCAACCCCCCTTTTTTAGAGGGTTGATTTTTGACACTTTAATTTTTTTTATGTATTAAGTATGAACATTTTTTTTAAATGTTAGTGATTTTCATCTTGATTTTGAAAAGTGTAGTATGGACATTTTTTTTTAGATGTTAGTGATTTTCATGTTGATTTTGAATAGTGCCCATGCAACATCAACCCCGTTTTTTTAGAGGGTTGATTTTTGACACTATAATTTTTTTTATGTATCAAGTATGAACATTTTTTTAGATGTTAGTGATTTTCATCTTGATTTTGAAAAGTGTTGATACAACATCAACCCTTTTTGTTTAAAAGGCTTATTTTTTGCACTTTAAATTTTCTAATGTATTAAGTGTGGATATTGTTTTTTAACTATTTGTGATTTTCATGTTGATTAAAAAAAAATAAAAAACATGACAAAAAAAACTCAAAT
>APFE030759836.1:0-16700 GCA_000404065.3 Pinus taeda | reverse complement strand
TTCACCATAGCCCACGAAAATTCCCTTCTTTCTAGATGCACCCAATTTATTTCTTTTCTCTTTCGGCACATGAAAATACACAGGGCTTCCAAAAATTCTAAAATGAGAAACATCAGGTTTCTTACCGGTGAAATTTTCTTCAGGAGTCTTGGAACCCAATGCTTGATGAGGGAATCGATTTTTTACATATACGGTAGTGTTTGCAGCTTCAGACCATATAAACTTCGGAAGTCTTTGATCATGTAGCATGACCCGAACAGATTCCATAATTGTGTGGTTCTTCCTTTCTGCCACACCATTCTATTCGGGAGTATATGGTGCAGTAGTCTTCCTCTTAATGCCAGCCTCTGATATGTCTGAGTGAGCTATTTGTAATATATCGGAGGTCTTGCTTTGACTTGAAGGGAATAGTCCCCTTTTGAACTTTCCTTCGGCACATCCCGGACATACACCTTCTTTCTCTACTTGGAATTTGAGCATCCTATTACCATCTGTCTTACATTGTGTAGAGATTTGTAATGAAGGTGGCAAACCTCCGATGCCAAATTTTGGACTGAAGCATTGTGTCACAAGACATGACACCTAGTGGACTTCCACTGACCTGATATAAAGAATCAACTCAAAACCCAAGAGTGAAAGCATCTTTAACATTATTTTTCCATATATGTATCTTACCATCGTTGAAGGTTACCTTGTAGCCTTTGTCTTCCATTTTCGAGATGGATACCAGGTTCTTTTTGAGATCAGGTACATATAATACATCTTGTAAGTGAATCGTATGACCTTGATTCAATTTGAGAGAAAAATTTCCTACACCTTTCACTTGGTATTTCATGTCATCTCCAAGGACAATTTCCAGGTTAGTTTCTTTCTCTACCAGATTATGGAGTACTTCTTTGTAACCAGTGAAGTGCCTTGAGGCACCACTATCAATGAGCCAAATTCCCATTGAGTCCAAAGGACCGGAGGTAGATAGAGCAGCTGGTAGACAATATTCAGCCTGCTTGATGCACCGGACGCCTGTTTTAAATCTGCTTTTATCCTTTAATCGATTCAATTAGAAAACCTCTGTTTATTTAAAATGCGGAATATCAAAAAAATGGAAAAGTCTGTTTACATTCAAATGAAGACCTAAATTCTTGCATTTGTTATACAGTGCGCAGCCCATCGCATGACAATTACATTCTTGTTCGACACCAACAAAGCATTTATAAACATCACCTTTATCCCAACGCAATTAAAATAATGTGATTGAATATCATTCAATCTAAAACTGGTTTCTTTTCCAATTCCGATATACACCATGAATATATATCATCTCCGGAGGCATAGGCCTACAAACCTTGTATTATATACCAAAGGAAATTAATCAACCGAACTGAAAGCCCCTCGGGCAACACCGATGCGCAACAATTCACACACTCATCAAAGGTCACGCAACATACACAATACCTCTGTTTTTTTAATTATGGACGATGCCAGTTCTCTAATTTTCATTGTCATCTGAATGAACAGCAAATAAATACTAAAACCAGAGAACGCTGGTTCAACGCCCAGCCTCTCGCATCTGAGGCCACAACTAAAACAACAAAACAGGAAACAAAATCTCAACACCTGTTATACAAACCAGAGGCGTGAACTTCCGCCTACGCCATCTTATCCCCCCTGAAGATTACGGATCCATTTTTATTTGAAAACGCAGGCCATATTTTGCATGAAATCTGTAAAAAAGAATGACTAAAAGAAACGTTGGTTTAACACACAGCTTTAGGTATGTAAAGACACCGGTATCTAATTAAAAAATCACACTATCGACCTCTGAGCTGATTCTTTATTTTTTTCCTTTACATACAATTACAAAGTAATATATATCAATATGATTTTTATGAGCCTTGAACGCTCTAATACTACCCTACTAAAAACGAGAGCGAGCCTCCTTATTTGGATCCCCTTCATGAAATGAGTAACTACTTAACAAAATGAGAAGAATGCGGACCACGAAGTCGCCAGCATGGCTGGTCTAGCATTGGAATAGGTAGTATTTCAGAAGGTTCTTCGGATTCTCCACAATAAACACTATTTTCATTCCCACGTTGCATATACTTCCAGATGAGAACGCCTGAACCAACACCTGGACCAACACCTGGACTGTCAGTTCTGCAACGGATTGCCGTCCAGCTGCCCGTGGCATGCCGCGATTCCGGGGATTGACATTTACAAGTTTTCGGCGCTCTGAGCTAACAGAAGATTACACACAGTAATAACTAATTATTTAAGAAATCGAACTCTTTAGTAACTGGACATTTAACACTCAGAAATAAATTTCACCCTGTCAGACCACAACATGTGGGCAATTTCCCACATTGCTGGCCCGTTCCGATGCTCCTGCATCAGACTCCCGGAGAAGAAAACTGATCTTGTAGTTGTTTGGAGTTGATCCCTATTCTCTGTAGCTTCGCTGACGTCCTCTACTGGTTTTTCTTTCCACTTGGTCAAATATTGATAATGAGCCTGAGTCCTGGTTCGCTTTAGCGCTTTCTTTTTCCTTTTTCCTGCCTCGGGCGTTTGTCTGTTATGGCGTCTCTTTGTGGTTCTTCTTCTGGCTTTTAGTATAGGTAACATTCTGCAATACATGACTAAGTCACCTGTTTGGAATTCCTTTTTCCGCCTCCTCATATCTGCCCGCTGCTTGTCTTTGCTACTGCATTCCCGCCATCTACTTTTGACATCTCCCTCAAATATGCTTCTAGGAGTTAGCCAATTCTCATCTGCTTGGATTTTCTTCGGATCCAATTTCAGCTCTTCTTTAGAGACTGCATATTCCTTCAAATCTTCATTCTTTGGACTGAGTGCTATTGGCACAGCACATGGATTAAGGCTTTCACTGATTAGCCATTTATCCATCGACTCTTCCACTTGTGTTCCAGCTTCAACATTTTCCTGCATTACCTTGTAGGCTACTTTATTCGGCAAACTGACTCCAGGTATTAGATCATTATGGTCACTAATACCCCTGATGGGTAACAACTCATCCACAACAATATCAGCACAATCATTCAAGAAATTCTGAATTTCTTCATGTAAATCTTCTAAATTTGTAGAAGTTAAAATTACCTTGGGTTTGCCAACACCAGCGAAATGCATCTCCTTACCCTTTTCATCTTCATGCAACAGGGTCTTCTCATTCATCAACGTAACGCTGTTTCCAAGTGCTTCTTTATTATCTTCAGCTTTCAATGGCAGTAGTGTATGCTTGTTCCCCTCTTTCTCCAAAGTATAAGTATTTCTTCTGCCATCATGTATGGCATTTCGGTCAAACTGCCAGGGCCTCCCTAGCAATACGTGGCAGACATCCATCGGCATTATATCACATAAAATAACATCTTGATAAGTGCCAATCTGAAAGTCAACTTTACATTATTCAGTCACAAAAATTTGATGACCTTTCTGGAGCCACGATACTTTATAAGGAGTGGGGTATACTGTCCTTTCCAACTTCAGCTTATCCACCATCTCTGTAGAAACAAGGTTGTCAGTACTACCGCTATCAATTATCAACTTGCAACACTTACCCTTGGACTTACATACAGTTCTGAATAAAGTCCTTCTTTGAACTGGTTCTTTGGCTTCCTTAGCTCCTTCCAGTAATACCCGCTTCATTAATAGGGACTCTCCGTCTTCTGGTGGTTCCTCTTTAGCTTCAGGTTGAGGAATCTCCTCCTTGGCTTTTGCAACATTCACTTTTCGCTAGTTTGCTGATCTCTGATGAGGACAATCCCATTGTACATGTCCCCATTCACCACATGCAAAGCACCGGACATCTCTTCCTCGGCCTCTGCCTCTGGGCACAAACCTTCCACGGCCAAAATCTCCTCTTTGTGGTGCTCTATTGCTCGCACTCCATGCCTCATTCTGAGAGGGTTGAACTTTGGATTCAAGTATCCTTCCTTCGTTTGCTGGATTCTTACCTCTGTTTCTCTAGTTTTGTTTGCGCAAGAGTTTTTCCTCTGCCTTCAAGGCTGCTTGATAGGCATCCTCAACAGTGTTCAAACTTAACAGGCTAATCTCATCTTGGATCTCATACCTTAGCCCATTAATATACCTAGCTACTTTCTCCAAATCATCTTCTACATGCCCTGTTCTGATATTTAACCTGTAAAATTCTTCAATATATTCTTTAACAGACATTCCCTTCTGCTTCAAATTTTGCATCTGCTTAAAAAGATTCAAATGATAGTCTTTAGGCAAAAACTTGGCTTTGAGGTTGCTTACCATTTTATCCCACTGCTTGATCTTAGACTTCCCCTTTCGCGTTCTTGATGTCTGTAACTCGTCCCACCATATCGCTGCATGGCCCTTCAGTCTGGTGACTGCAAACTTCACCCTCTTATTCTCCTCAACCTCTTCATAATCGAAATACTGATCTATGGATCTGATCCAATCCATGAGCTCCTCGGCATTTAAACTCCCATCATACATAGGAATTTCTATCTTTGGCTTGCTTCCAACTTTTGCCAGCATCTTGAGGACTTTGGCAGTTTCATTTTCTTCTCCTGCTCCCACCTCTTCGTTAGATTCTTCTGAAGAACTCTCAGTTTTTACATCTGGTGCTCTTCTCTGGGCTGTTTCCATTGTCTCCATTCGTTCACGTAGTCTCCGCACTTCTTCTATCAGGACTGCATTAGGTTCTGGTCTTCCTCGACCAATTCCTCGCCTTGGCGGCATCTTAGCTACAATCACCTGGATCTTTTGGCTCTGATACCAAAATTGATGCACCGGACGCCTGTTTTAAATCTGCTCCAATCCTTCAATCGATTCAATTAGAAAACCTCTGTTTATTTAAAATGCGGAATATCAAAATTGTGGAAAAGTCTGTTTACATTCTCTGAAGAACTAAATTCTTGCATTTGTTATACAGTGCGCAACCCATCGCATGACAATTCGATACCAACAAAGCATTTATAAACATCACCTTTATCCCAACGCAATTAAAATAATGTGATTGAATATCATTCAATCTAAAACTAGTTTCTTTTCCAATTCCGACATACACCATGAATATATATCATCTACCGAGGCATAGGCCTACAAACCTTGTATTATATACCAAAGGAAATTAATGAACCGAACTGAAAGCCCCTCGGGCAACACCGATGCGCAATAATTCACACACTCATCAAAGGTCACGCAACATACACAATACCTCTGTTTTTTAAATTATGGACGACGCCAGTTCTCTAATTTTCATTGTCATCTGAATAAAATGAACAGCAAATAAATACTAAAACCAGAAGAACGCTGGTTCATCGCCCAGCCTCTCGCATCTGAGGCCACAACTAAAACAACAAAATAGGAAACAAAATCTCAACACCTGTTATACAAACCAGAGGCGTGAATTTCCGCCTACGCCATCTTATCCCCCCGTGAAGATTACGGATCCATTTTTATTTGAAAACGCAGGCCATATTTTGCATGAAATCTGTAAAAAAGAATGACTAAAAGAAACGCTGGTTTAACACACAGCTTTAGGTATGTAAAGACACTAGTATCTAATTAAAAATCACACTATCGACCTTTGAGCCGATTCTTTATTTTTTTCTTTACATACAATTACAAAGTAATATGTATCAATCTGGTTCTATCAGCATTGAACGCTCTAATACTACCCTCCTAAACGAGTGAGAGCGCCTCCTGATTTGGATCCGGTTAATGAAATAAGTAACCACGCAACAAAATGAGAAGAATGTGGAGAACGAGCTGCCAGCATGGCTGGTCCAGCATTGGAATAGTTAGCATTTCAGAAGGTCCTTCGGATTCTCCACGATAAACCCTATCTTCAGTCCCACTTTGGGTGTACTTCCAGATGAAAACGCCTGATCCGACACCTGGAATGTTAGTTCTGAAACGGATTGCCGTGATTCCTGGGATTTACATTTACAGGTTTTCGGCGCTCTGAGCTAACAGAAGATTACACGTTAGAATTAACTCAAATCTCCTCGTTTTATTACAAATACACAATCTTTTAATTTAAAATTCCAGCAAGAAAACTCCTAGTTAATAGCACTCACTTACACCTGTTGTAACACACCCACTTACAGTAATAACTAATTATTTAGGAAATCGAATTCTTTAGTAACTAGACATTAACACAAAAATAAATTTCACCCTGTCAGGCCACAACATGTGGACAATTTTCCACATTGCTGGCCAGGTCCGATGCTCCTGCATCAACAGGTTGAAGGAGGGATGCTCATCCAAGGCCATCAGTGACTGATAGTAGCATCAAGAAAAATCAAGAGATAGAATTTTCGAAGCAGAGCCACATGGAAGGGGTCTTGTCAATCTGAATCCATTGTGAAATGTTACGACATAAGTGAGGTCCCTTTTCAAATACAAGTCTATGTCGATCTCCTTAACCTAGGTAACAACAAACCAACAGTCTCAAAGGGATGGCTGGAAGGAGGGATCCTCATCTTCCTTTGGCCCTTGGACTGAAACCCAGACTTTCTCGCCAGGCGCAAAACCCTTGTTTGTTTTCCGGTGATCGCTTTACTAGCCTCTGGGGGGTTTCTGGTTTATCGCAAGCTCTTTAGCCTCGAACAAAATTTTCACAATCGGGAGCGATTCCACTCACCACGCGACACGTGGCTTTGGGTGGGGAGGAAATACCGCCCTCATCGCGCGCTAACTATCAGTGCTTTTATTCTGCGTGACATGCTCCTGAACCGTTGGATCAAGCGAGGGCATTCAACGACCAGGATTGAATGTGCATGTTGGTGGGACCGATACAATGGTTATGTGTCAAGCTGTTTGCATGACCTCATGGGAATCGCGCGCAAATGGAGGATTTCGGGTGGTAAAAGTGATTGCTGGTCATGCCAAAAATGGACCTGATATGATTATAAATTATGGTTTACAGGATGCATCAGGTCCGATGTGTTGGTTAAGAGGTGAGCATGTTGGCCAAATGATATGGTTTTCATTCGCTAGATCCTTACCTTAAGATCCAACAGTTAGTTTTGGACTGCTAGTTTGTTTGGTCGCGTCCCTTGGTTCATTTTGTCGTTTAGCGACTGGGGATTGGGGTGGGCCTGTCCTTATGGTGAGCCCCACCGTCGAGGTCGCTGATTGTACACTATTTCTCTTTTTAATTGAATAGGAAAGATCTGCTCTTACCTTAGCAAAAAAAGAAGAATATGTTTTTATATAGAACATTAAAATGTTACATTTTAACAAATTCTTTCTATATATAGATATATTTGAAGTTGATATCCACATAAATTAGTTAACATAGATCTTCAAATATTTTATTTAAATCTCTTGTTGAAATATTTTTGAAAAATATAAAATTTAAACATTTTACTCATAGTTTATTTTAATTTTTATTCATTTTTTAATTGTACTCTGCATTATTTTTTTATTTAAAATATTATTTTTAATTTTAATTTTGAAGGAATGCTGATGTGCATTGTAAAATAAGCCTCTGGGCTCAATAAACACCTATTATATACATTACATAAAAGTTAGAATGAAATCATAGATTATAATCCACAGCTAAAAAAAACTATAACTATTTTCTAATAATTAATTTAATTAAATAATAAAAATAATATTTATGTTAACACTTCACCCATTAAATAAATCTATAATTATTTATAATTATATTTTAAATTTATAAATCTAATAATTATTAATAATTAAACTAAATTTATAAATACAAATAAATTAATTATAATGTAAACCATCAAATTTACCCACTGAAATGACAACCATGATTTTGTGAAGAGAATAAACGTGTTACCCAAGTAAATAAATTGTCATGTGTTGTCGAGATTCGCTGGATGTTGGGATGACTTTGTCTCTGTTATACTACTAGTCAATGATTCCACTTTAGATGCGACAAGAATAATTACATTTTTTTTTAAGTTGCTGCAGCGATAGATTGGGCTGGTCGGGAGACTATTTGGATGTCGAATAAAGTGAGTGGAACAAAAAGAAATCCAACTAATCAATGGTAACCAGAGAAGCAAGTAGCTGTAGTCCAAAATTGTCTTCAACATTCTCTATTCATTCATAATTCAATTTTCCTTTTCCTTTCGTTAATATTTTATTGCATTTTTCCCTAAGGATATTATGAGTGGCACAGCAAGTTGGCATTGTTGAAAATGAAGTATTTGTCAGTATAGTTTTAAGGGATGGATCTAAAGTGAAGTGACAATAATAAAGGCTTCTTCAAAGTGTTAATATCTTTGCAGAGGTGGTGCTGCAAGTGGGTGTGGTTGAAAGTGAACAATGTCATTTGTTATTGTAATTTTAAGTGGTGTTTCTAGAAAGAAAGCGCAGTGATCAAGGGTTTTTTTTACATTTTTTTTATAATCAATATTATTACTTTTAATTTTTATATTAGTTTGTTAATGGAGGAGTGAATTATTTATCAGAGGTAAAAATAGTTTTTAATTTTTTTGACAGTGGTATATTTACAATTATATTATGAATTTGAGAAACAATGATTTTGTTTTATTTCTTTATTAGACGGATTATTATGTTTTTTCAAATTTTTTTTTTTTCTAAGAATTAGTGTATGGAGTGGTGTCATCTTTTAGTATATAGGGCGAAAGAATCATATTAAAAATGGTATCTTGAATTATGTTATTAAGTTTCATGAAAGAGAAATAAAGTGAGAAAGATAAAGGGTTTTTCACAATTTTGTAGTCTTGATGTTAGTCCTTTTCATGTTCATATTACTTTATTAACTAAGAAATATACCATTTATGAGTTTGGTAGCATTTAAGTTTTTATAATAATACAATTAGAATTATATTATGAGTCTATGAAACAATGAACTTGGTCTTCTTCTCTATTACAGAGAGCATTGGATATGTCTTTTCAATCTAATGTTGTGTCTAGGAGCCTATGTGGAGTGTTCCTAGTGTCTATCTCTTATATAGAGTAAGATAACCATGTTGTTAGGAATGGATCATCATAATAAGTATTAATCAAAATTTGAGTGCCAATTTATGTTAATAAATATCATTAAAGAGAAGGTTACATGGGACTTTGCAAAAAATTGTGCTTGAGAAAATACTAGCGATGGGAGTTATTTTAAGTCATTGGTCTACATTCTTATGTTATATTACAACATCCATTACATTTAATCTTAGATGACTAATATCAATATGCTTGTTTTGGGGTTTTCATATGAAATTCTACATGCTATGGTTTTGTTCTTTGAGGGTTGATATCATGATATAGTCAAGATTTATTTTGAAATTTGATTGTATATAAGTTTTTGTTAATAGAATTATAGTGTGATAGTCTTTCTAGAGTCTCTATATTACCCATGAATTGGTAAGGATTGAATGCAGAATTTGGAAAATGACTTATGTCTCTTACATGACTATGATATTGTTGTTAAACATTGTATAGATTGAATGTGGCATAGTAGCATAGATGAGTTAATATGCATGCATACGCATGCAGTTCTAAAGGAAGTAATTCACATTATATTGCAATAACCTTTCTATATATGTGCATGTGTGTGTCTGTGCATGGTCGTATATCTAAGTATGTATTTATAAATATACCCCCTTACAAAGTATTTATTTCCATGTTGGAAATGACTCATAATGCTTGTGTAAATCCTAGAAATGTTATCCTCACTAACCTATCTGACCTTTGTGGCTTAAGAAGGGAAGGGAGCCATATTTTTCATAACAGTCCGCGACAAACTTGCATAATTAGAAGTCCCTAAACACTTTATTTAATATTGTTGAAGGTGAAAAATAAGGAAATTGTGGGGGTCTTGGGACCCTTGACTTCTAAGACCTACTTGTGAAGGATAGGAGCAAGCTAGACCTTGGAATTCTAACTGTTATCCACCAAATAAATCCTTAGTCAACCTTAAGCAACATTAGGGTAAAATTTCTCGCATGTTGGAGAAAGTATAAAACCTAAGGTTTAGAAATTGTTTTTTCTTCTTGCCTCATAAAAGTAAAAGGAGGGTCTCAAAGAAATTTTTTTCCCCTCAAGGAAAACACTTATTCTTTGTAGTAAAACTTAGAAAATGTTTGCATATTAGATGAAAATAATCTCCTTCTGATATAATGCATATAGAAAAAATAAAATATCCATATGGTACAAAATATATGATAGAAAGAGAATGTTTGTGCTATCCACCTCTTCTTCTTTGTGAGAAATGAGAAGAAGAGGTGGATACTTAAAAATTATTTGAAAAACATTTGATTTCATCAAAAAATAACTTTCTTACGATCTAATGTATAGCACCATAAAAATTTACAGTGTGACATATGTTAGGTCCCTATAATACTAGTGATTCCCCCATTACTATTCTCATTGTATCCCTTATTGTTACTGTTGTGCCCTTATTTTCCCCATATTGTTATTATTGTGCCCCATAGAATCCCTCTATTGTTATTTTTGTGTCTTTATATTATTATTGTTAGGTCAGCTTGCTTATATTGTGACCCCTTAGACTCCTATATATACAAAGGAGGTTTTGTCATTTGAATCATCCAAGAATTGTTCATTTGTGTGATGTAAAGGAGGTTTCCCCCTCAAAGAGCCTTATTTCTAAGGAGTTCATCTATCTTTTCTATCTTTTTGTGAGTTGGTTTCATAACATTTGGTATCAGCGCTTTGGATTCTAGGTTTCGCTGCTCCAAACAAGTCATTGTGGAATTGTCACTATAACTTTTTTTGTGATGTTTTAGAAGCTAAAAAAATAAACCATTTGAGAAGAAATCTTGCTGAAGCTCGGGTCCGAATTTCATATTTTGTCTCACTTTCTTTTTGGAGATATGATCTGAGGAAGTTAGGGATTTTGCAAGCTCCAGAATTTCATCTAAATCGAGTCATTCTAGAATTTGCGCTATAACTCTTTCTCTAAAAAGTTTCAGAAGCTAAAAAAAAAACCATTTGAGAAGAAACCGGTCTGAACTACTGCTCCAAATTTCAGGTCCTGTCTTTGCTATATTTTCAGAGATATAATCTAAGGAAGTTAGGGTTTTAGACCCTCAAATTACATTCCAAAGAGGTCACCTTGGGAAAATTATCATAACGTTCTGTTTGAGCATTAAATTGAATTTTTGTAAGAAGTTACAGAAAGATGATGGATTGTAGTTTTTTGGGTACCATTTTTAGATCCTAAGGTTGAAACAGTGTCTCGTAGCACGTCGTACAAGTTTTCTCTACTGAACAAGTCTACACTCAGGTCATCGTGGGAGATTTGGAATAACTCTTCATTGGAGTATCCAATCTTGATCAGACTTGCGGAGTTAGAAATATTACTCAGAGGGTTAGTTCAGGAAGAAATTTCAGACCTTGGAGATCTAAAATTACATAAATACATTAGATTCAATATCAAGCTCCTACAAAGTGAAAAAAAGGTGTATAGCTTTCTTTTTATTTTTTTGCATAAGCTTGGTTTGAAAAATTAGTTTGAAGGAATTCAAAGGGTATAGTGAAGCATTATTATCAGAAATTGATGCCCCGAAGAAAAAAAATTGAAACACCTAGTACACAACCTGAAAGCTCTAGCATGACTCATGAAGAAGAGGAAGAAATACAACATGATATATCAAAATTACAAGACCAAGTGCAACAAATGTCACTCGCACAAAAAGTAATAGAATCTAAGATGGATGGTTTAAAGAAAGACATAGAAGCTAAGATGGATGGTTTAAAGAAAGGCATGGAAGCTAAGATGGATGGTTTAAAGAAACACGTAGAAGCTAATATGAATGGTGTGGAAGATAAGATGGAAGGCATGGAAGCTAAGATGGACATTTTGAAGACAGATTTGAAGACAGGCATGGAAGATTGGAAGATAGATTTGACAAAGTTTCTACAAGAAATGCTTAGTAATGGTGAAAAATATAGTAAAGGAAACTCATGATGAGAAAAAAAAATAAATTTTAATCATGATTTCATAGGCTCTAACATTGGATTGAGGAAACACCATGTTCCAAAGATCAATATGAGGAAGTTTGATGGCAAGGATCCCAAAAAATGGATACTACAGATGGAGCAATTTTTCGATCTCCATAATGTGCAAAACACACAAAAGGTACGCATTGCAACTTTATATTTGCAACCAAATCAATTTCTATGGTATTGATGGCTTTTCTCTCATAAACAAATTGTCACTTAGGCTATTTTTACAGATGAAATGATAGAATTATGAGGATACAAAAAGAAACACTTTTTTTAGCCAATTGATATATCTCAAACAAAAGGGTTCAATGATGGAGCACATTGAGGACTTCCAAAAATTGAATATAAGGGTAAAAGATATTCCAAAGGATCATAAAATTGATGTGTTCATAGGGACTTTAAAAGATAACATCCAACATGAGGTTCACCTTTGGGAACAAGATTCATTGGAGAAGGCATTCAGGTTGGCAAGAAAAATGGAAAGCAAAATTATCGCAACAAAGAAGCCTACCACTCACAATCATAAAGATGGAAGTGTTATTGCCCCTAGCCATCCACAACCTACAAGGCTGACATCACAAAAATTGGAAGAAAAAAGAGCAAAAGGTCTTTGTTACAGTTGTGATAGCAAATACACTAAAGGTCATAAGTGTGCCGTGTTGAGATTGCAACAAGATGATGGAGCTTAGTGAAAAGAGTCACCTTCACTAAGTGGGCCCACAGGCTATTTTTGGCGCAAGTCTATTTTTAGACTATGTGTATTTTGTCTATGGATTGCAGGTTGCTATTTATGGATGATTTATCAAGTTGGGAAAAATAGATGGACTTCTATTTTCGATGAAAGTGTGAGTGATCACAGTGTGAGTGATCAAGTCTATTTTTAGACTCGCTGTCAAAAATAGAAAAGTCAAATATTATTATCTCACAATAATATTTGGACTATAAACTTAATCTTATTCTCTTGGAGCACTTCAGTTTGAGCTACAGAGGTGGCACATGCAGCTGTCAGAAGGAAATACGCTTTTCTTATGAGTCAGTTGAGTTGTTGCATGCATGACTTCAGTTAGAAATCAATCAGTTGAGTTTGGTGGAGTTGATTGTGGAGTTGATGGAGTTGTGTTCAGTTTAGCTTTGTTAAACTGGTTGTATTTAGTCTAACTGGAAAATAGACTAGAGATGAGTTGGGTGAATTAGTTATTAATTAATTCACAAGTTATTAAACTCATAATACAACTAATGAATACATCAGTTAACTCAGTTGCATGTCAGTGCATGTCAGTTCAGCAGGGACAGGTGTTAGAGAATCAGATTGCTATCAGTTGTGACTATAGTTGTGCACCAGATCTTGCACAAATCAGGGGATTGAGTATGCCAATGAGTTTGCACGTATTTTAGCTTGGAAATACGTGATTTAGCCAAGAAAAGACGTGGCTGCCTTGGAATTATCACCGGTTCTTGTGCAGGTATTGAGCAGCGAAGGCAGGCAAGCAGCGGAAGAGATTTGAGCCAGTGATTGATTCAGATCTGAGCTGTATTGTGTGTAACAGGTGGAGCTGGTACTGGATTGCTTGTGATAAGCATTGTACTTTGTAATGTTACATGACTAAATCATTAATATACAGATAGTTGTGGTTTTTAGCGAGATGCTTTCCCCGGGATACATACTGTGTTAATGTGTGAATGCTCTTGATGTTTTATTGTTATTGATGCTGCTATATTGATGATCAACGTAGAGGAGATTATGTATTGTGTATGTGATCAGGATAATCTCTGTTGAATATGTGTTAAATTATTCAACATTTCTACATGGTATTAGAGCTTTTGATCATCTGATCTACTATTCAGGAAGTGTTTACATTCTATTTCTTCAGGCAAAGTCTGTAATCGGGCCAGGTAGCCTCTGGATTCATCCTTCTTTTGAAGGTGAGATATCTGGTGAATGCCCATACAGTCGATCTCTGTACAAGAAATATTGTGTTCTCACGAATCTTAGATCCGAGGCGGTTGAGTTGGTTGCTGGTGGAATTCGAATTTGCAGCAGTATTTTCTTGGTGACAACGCAGCAAATGTCTTTCAACGGATTGCGATTGGAGTATGCTCTTGAGGGCAGCTCAAACTATATTGCATGGAATGATAGGATGGAGGCAGTATTGGATGATAATGGGCTGAAGGAGTTCATAGATACGGATATCCAAAGCCTACTGATGCTACTCAAGCTGATGCTTGGCAAAAGAAGATTGAAAAATGTCGAAGGATTCTGTTGGAGGGCGTGAAGGATCAAATTGTGTCCAGCCTCCATGGAAAGGCTACTACATATTAGATGTGGAAATAATTAACAGAATTATTCCAAAGCAAGATCGATCAGAGGAAGCTGGCGCTCAAAGATAAACTCAGAAACATCAAATGCGAGAAGGGTGACAGTATTCCCAAGTATCTCACGAAGTTCACTCAGTGTCGAGATGAGCTGGGAAGTGTTGGGGTTACTGTCGATGATGAGGACTTGGTGAGCTTGGCTCTCCTTGGTCTTCCGAAGAGTTGACATTCCTATCAGGACTCTGTCAATGGTCGGGAGAAGTTGCCAGGATGGGAAAGACTATGGTCAGATCTTGTGCGGGAGGAGATCAGGCGGAGTACCAGGGACGGATCTTCGTCAAAGGGAGCTGATGAAGAGAATTGTGCTTTGGCTGCCAAAGCAAAGAAAGGGAAGAGCAAGAAAGCTTCTCAGTCTGGTGCGAAAGGCAAGAAGCAGGATATGTCCAAGGTGAAGTGTTTTCACTGTCACCAGCACGGACACTATGCCACAAATTGTCCGCAGAAGAAGAAGAACAAGCAAGCTGCTGGATCTGCAGGGGGAGAGGCCTTAGCTTCTCAGTTTGAGCTTGATTTTTCATTGATCGCATGCTTGGTTTCAAGTGTGATGGGATCAGTGTGGTTTTGGACAGTGGTGCGTCTTTTCACATGACGGGAGATAGAGATTTGTTCTCTGATCTGAAGGACAAAGATCTTGGAGTGCACATCGAGATGGGCGATGATGGTAGATACAGTGCGACCGGTATCGGTACCATTTCCTTTGAGAGGGAGTCTGGTAAACCCTTTGTATTGAAGGAAGTCATGCATGTTCCAGGATTGAATAAGAATCTCATCTCAGTGGCGATGTTAGAAGACAAGGGGTATGATGTTGTTTTCAGCGAGGGAAAGGCCTTCCTGCGCAGCAAGACAATTGGTGAGACCCAGAAGATAGGGGTTTGAGTAAGGAACCTTTATCAGTTGCATGTAGATGGATGCACAGCTATGGCAGGCAAGGTAGAAGGATTGGTGAGCCAGGATGATGGTGAGTTGTGGCACAGGAGATTGGGTCACCTTCACCATGGAGCCTTGAAGATACTGCAGCAGATCACTACAGGGCTTCCTAAAGGCACACTTTCGCAGTCAGATCAGTGCAAGGGGTGTACTTTGGGGAAGTTTGTGAAAGCCACCTTTCACGAGAAGGATAGTCGCGCCACGACGATCCTTGAGAGAATTCACGCAGACGTGTGTGGACCTTTCTCAGTTGCTTCGACAGCAAAACACAGGTATTATGTGATTTTTGTTGATGATTTCTCTCGTAAGTGCTGGATCTTCTTCATGCAGAAGAAGAGCGAGACATATTCAAAGTTTTGTGAATTCAAGGCACTTGTCGAGAAGGAGTCGGGGAAGAAGGTGAAGGCTCTTAGGAGCAATAATGGTGGTGAATACATCTCGGACGAGTTCAAGGATTTCTGCAAGGCAGAAGGGATTCGTAGAGAGCTCATAGCTGGCCATAACCCACAGTAGAACGGGGTAGATGAGCGGAAGAACAAAACGATTGTGTGTGCTGCAAGGGCAATGTTGCATGTTCAGGGCCTACCCCTTTACTTGTGGGCGGAAGCATGCAATACAACAGTTTATGTGCAGAACCGTTGTCCTCATAGGATACTTGGCATGAGTACACCTGAGGAGACTTATTCTGGTAAGAAGCCTGATCTTTCTCATTTGAGGATTTTTGGTGCTAACGTTTACATGCATGTGACGAAGGATGCCAGAAAGAAGTTGGAGCCGACTGCAGAGGTTGAGATATTTGTGGGGTACACTGATATGCCCCACAACTATCATGTGTATTTGCCAGACAGTGGTAAAACTGTTGTGCGACGGGATATAAAATTTCAGGAGGAGAAAGCCATGAAGTGTTCGCTTGAGAGGGAGCTACACTTGCATGCAAATCAGGAGCTATTAGTTCCCAAGGATGAGCTTAAGACGTGGATCAGCCACAGGACGAGGTTCATGGAGTGGAAGAGACCACTCATGCAGCGCCAACCATCAGAGGGCGAAAGCGCTTGACAAAAGCTGAGCGACTGGGTCAAGATGCAGAGAAAGTTGTGGGACCACCTACAGCCCAACGCAGGCAGAGACAGTCACCTGATCGGTACACTGGATACATGGCTCTTATGAGCAAGTGTGTTGTGACTGAGCCATCCTCTTTCGAGGAAGCTGTGGACGATCCCGCATGGGTAGACGCCATGGTGGAAGAGTATGATTCTATTGTCAGAAACAGTGCATGGGAGATTGTTCCTAGACCGGAAGGGAAATCATTGGTGGGTTCGAGATGGATCTACAAAGTTAAGCAGGCAGCTGACGGGAGTGTGGAGAAGTACAAGGCAAGATTTGTTGCCCGAGGATTTTCACAGATTGAGGGGATCGATTATGAGGAGACCTTTGCACCTATCGCAAGG
>APFE030759835.1:19798-32707 GCA_000404065.3 Pinus taeda | reverse complement strand
TAACAATATAAATGGCTGCTAAACATTGTACATTTGCAGCAAATGATAGAAACAAAACATGCCAAAGTCTTGATTTATTCCACAATTATAGTTAAACAACAAAATGAAATAGTAATAAATGGGGTAAGTCCAATAATCCAATGGGAACTAGATATACAAAGAATATATTTTCTTAAATAACACCTATGAAGGGAACAAATAAATGTTACCAGTCCCCCTTTATGGGATGGGTTCTTGGCTATCCTCAAATATCTTCAGCTTTTGCAAAGTCTCTCTCCTCTATAATGTGTAAACCCAGGAAATAAAATGTTTGAGCTCAATGGGAACTCAAATGGAAAAGAAAACATGTTGTGTGACAATGATAATAATCAGAGTTACAACAGTGAATGCAACAATGAAAATGATGAAAAGTGAATAATGAATGGAAAACCCTTCTATTTATAACAAAATATTGAGTTATCCTTGAATAATGAGAAATAATAAAATATTATTAACCTGATTCTAGAAATAACCACTTGGAATATTTTATTATATTTGGTTAGGAGGGAAAAATGATTTAAATGTTTATTTAGAAATAGTAAATAAATAAATTATTTATTTATCATCTCAAGAATTTGGTTAAGGAGCAATAAAGAAATAATGATTTATTTTATTATTCCTAATGATTTAGTCAAATTTGACAAGCAATAATAATTAATTAGTAATTAATTAATTATTCCTAGAGAAAACTAAGATAGTTAATAATTTATATGTTTATTTTTCATAACTAGGTCAAATATGACAACAAATATTAACTAAACAATGGTTTAATTAATTATTACTAGAAGATAATTAAATAAATAGTGATTTATTTAAAATTATTCTTCATGGGTTTAATTATAAATTGCTTAACAAATGTGGTTTATTAAGTAATTTCTCACAGTGAAAGTAATTTTACTATGGTAAAATTCTCCTTACATGGTGTACTTCGATCCATCTAGTAAATTAAGGCTAAATGATCAATTTTTTGGTGTTAATAGATTTCCCCCAAACATACAAGCGTTAGGAGCAAAACATATGACCGAAGTACATTATAAATACACAATCACTAGACAACAAATAGCACTAAAGCAAAAGAGGATAGGGACATAGGGGGACAGACGAATGCAAGTCCCCTTTTATGTTGTGGTACTGGATCTCAGTGAGGCGGGGGAGGCATACCTATAAACACTTAGATAACTTAGTAGAAGAATAAAGATGCACCCAAAAACATAAAACTGAGCAATAAAGTACATGTTTAATGGTACATGACATGTTGACATAACTGAGCCAAAAAATCATACAGTGTGTCCGATATACATAGTGCACCTAGAAAAAACATGAGTAAGGACTGGATATAATAACATATGAGTACATGAGATATAATGGCCCTTCCCTCAAAAAATGAGTGGAAGGGAGGGTAGAACAACCAAAGAAGCCCTATTGAACAGGGAAGGGCTCTACAAAACTAGATGGATCATCTGAAAGAGACATACATGCTATGAACATTGCGATTGGTAGGAACCGAACCCATCAAATCTACAGAACTATATCTGAGGTTGTAGCATAATATGAAGGTATCCGGGCATGTGCGGGTCTACCTGAAGGGCCACCCCCTCCTGAGGTATGAAACATCTCACACACACCCAAGAATCAATGGTACAATCTACCACATCACTGGACCATCAAGTGTATGAATCAGGAGCATGAAATAACCAAGTCAAAGGGAAATAATGAGTCTCTATTCTCAATCTGAGGTACCGAATAAGAATGGGAGCTAGAACCAAGATATATCACCCTCTAGGTTGTTCTTCTAGAATAAATGAGTTGATGTTAACATAATAAGGCCCGCGATAGGTGAGGCAATTCAGAATCTTAACTAAGGCACAAGGGAAAATAGTGATGTGATTGATGGATTGAAAGCAGGGATAATGGAAAGAATGGAATGGAGGGAAAAAGATACAACTTCCCTTGTCAGAGCATAAAATGCATGGTTGACTTGGCAGTGGGTGACTCAACTCCAGAGGGGATGGTGGACTGTATGAATGAAGGCCAAAATGGGAAACACAAGATGAATGATATGCAAAGATGGATGGAATATTATGACATGATATAATGCGATGTGAAACGGATTCCATTGATACAAAGGTGACTCATCGCAGATGCTCTAAACAAGGGTGGCTTGATGACGCTGCCACACAGAATAGGCCCAGTGGGGACCATGAAAGCATGAGTAAATGATGGTTACTCATGACAAAAATTAACAAGTGAGATGACAAGTGCCAAGGGAAGGTGTTCCCAAAAGTACAAGCATTGTATATGAATAAATCTAGTTTTGAGAGGCAACAAAGTGACCCTTCTTGGAAAAATGGCTTCTGGGTGAAGTGTCAAATCATCAAAAACTAAGAAAGAATTATTATAGTACTTGATGCGAGCTTTCCAATGGTGTCGATGATCCGTCAAATCGAGCTCACTAAGTCCACAACTCTCCATCCCCAAACTGATTTCTAGATAGAGGTCGTCAACAGGATGATCGTAGACATTTTGTGAGGGTACAAATCAAAAAATCCATGTAAATGGGATGATAGCCTCCCCTATGTCTTGCACAACTATAATGAGGTTGTCCATAGCTTGACTAGTCACAACCCTTTTCAGGTGGGCTTGCGATTCCAGCCACTATGTCCCATTGATGTGGCCATACCGTTTGCATCTACTTAAGAAGATTCAACTGATGTCCAATCTGAATCTGACAAGTCAAACAACTTCATTGAGCACATTAAACACATTCACCAATAGGTCCATGACATATTGGAAAGAGCCTTTTGGCCCTCATTTTTTATCAAATTTTGCTTATTAAAATCCAACTAATTTCCATCATTTTCCACCATATAACAACCACATACACCTTATTTTGAACTCATTATGCATATTCAAGAAAATAAATTATGTTTTTCAATTTTTAGATATTTTTGCAAGAATTGGGTTTTAAGACTATTTTTGGAGAAAATGAAAAATTCCTATAATGGCGATGTGGATGACATATTTGTAGGACACTTAGGCTCGAGCTATATACATGAATGGAAAGCTTGGGAACTAGGACTGAACTAATTCCAAGAGATAGATACATGAATGGAAAGCTTGGGAACTAGGACTGAACTAATTCCAATTGGTTTGGTCAAAACAAGCTAAGTCAGGCCCGATCAAGGCTGGTCAAACATGACTAGTCATCCAAAAAATCCCTTGGAAATATCGAAGTTTTATGATTTCATGGGATTGTCCATAATTTTAGTGATGGATTGAATGGATTCGACTTTGATAGATGGATATGAATAGATATAGTTGTTAGAGAGAATTTATATTAGTTTGTTTCATGATCTTCTATTTAAGCCAAGACTTTGAAGGCTTATGATATGTAATTTTATATAACTTTATGTTGAGACATTTTAATATTGGAGATTAATTAGAAGAACTTGTTCTACTTTCATTTTTCCATTCATTAGTGTGGATAAGTGCTTGAAGTTTCAGCGTTTGACAGTAGCCTCAAGTGTGCAAGGCAAGGGTGGAGGGCCCCCACTCCAAGATAAGTACAATTCATTGTTAAACTAGCTTAATTATTCATGAACTAGTTGCTTTAGATTTGTTTACTTGTTTCGTTTCAGATTTGCTTATTTGAATTAATGTGTGATGATTGTTGAATGGATATTGCTTTAATTCTAATATGCATATGAAGAGACACACAAAAATTTAAGTTAAATTCTCCTTCTATTTGATCTTGAACTAAAACTAAATTTGATTCTCCTTTTCTTATTTGAAGTTATTTATGCATTTATGGTTTGAAGCAATGGTGATTATGATAGAATAGAATTGTGAAGAAGGACAATCTGGTCCTCCTTAGTTAGGAGCCTCTTCTTTTACATCTTCTACATCATAAACCATTGTTAATTAGTGCTTTGAGATTTCTCTTCGTGAAAGTAGTATTGTAGGGAAGGACAACCTAGTTCTGCTAAGTTAGGAGCCTCATCCCTCACATATTACATAACTGAATTAGAAATTGTTAAAATAGGTTTATATTTGTAATATGTACTTCCTTAACTCTTCAAATTTTATCTTCTAATCTTGGCTACATTTGATATCCATATACTGTGGACTTGCCTCCAAGTTTTACAAACCCGGATTGATAATTAAATACTTGTGTTAATTTGTGTTAATAAATTATCCCAATTTTTTAGCACCGTTTCTAGGGAGGCAATTATCAGCATAGTCAAATAGAAGATAAACAAAAAAACTAAAAATATGATTAAAAAAATTTAGTTAAGATACATTTCTCTTAGTTATGTTTCTTTATGCCTAGAAATAAAGATCCTAAAAGTAGATTCCCAAAACAAAACCCCCAACAAAAAAAAGAAAATAGAAAATAATAACTACAAAATCCATTTTCAAAGCAAGATTTAAAAAAATGATGTTAAAGAAATCATTTAGAGAAGGAGGGTATGCCACCACAAAACTATTCTCAAGTGCCTGTCCTCAATTTAGAATGCTCACTAGGGATGAATCTTTATGTCAAAGAATGGAAGAGCAATAAAACATCCATGAAGATGACCCACAGGAAGAGAATATAGAACTTCCTTCTAGCTATCTTTTTGAGGAGGTGAATAAGTCATGGATCGTATGCAATGAAGATCAAACATTAGAGACAGAAATTGAAGAATTTCTAGCATGTATATCACAAGATCCCTTGTGCATACAAGATTTTGAACAAGTACCACAAGAAGAGTTTTGTGCTATGAAAATTAATGAGAGCCAAGCAAACAAAGATCATCTTAAAACTTGGTTTCAACTAGTCATTAGGTCACAACACTACTCCATTTTTCAACATTCTTTAGCACCAAATATTTATGATCAAATAATTTTCCATGTCCAAACATTGAATAAAGTATGTTTTTCAAATTTGGATGTGAGTTTACTCATGATATTGTTACGAGAATGGATGCATTGGAAATTCTCTTATACTCGAGAGAATGAATTATTTTTCTAAAATAGAATAGGATAGAATAGAATAAATAAACAAGTAGAATGAATTCACAATAAGACTTACATAATAATTTTGTTTCAAACTCTCATGAATATTTCTTCAAATCATCGTTCAATATTTGTTTGGAAGGATTTAATGGAAACATGTAGGATAATTTTAAAAGCATGTTTTGAAACAAGTTATCTATTGAAATCTAGTTTTTAAATCCATTTTTAAAAGTTCAATTTATATCACAAATAAAAATGTGATCAAAATCAAAACTAGGTCTCAAGTGAAATGTTGAGGACAAAGTTAGTACAACCTATATTTGAAGTGTCTAATGGAAACATTATTACCTGAAATTCACAAGGAATATAGCCTTTGGAATCTGGTTTCCAAATCAATTTGAATCACCGCAATCAGGTATCATATGAAAAAGTTATTCTTAAAATACTAACTGCTTCTCGAAACATCTACATGGTGACAATTCTAGGTCTTGACTGTTCATTGGCATATTCGACATAAGAAATCATTTTCTTTTCAAAAATTGTTTATATGGTAGATATATATTCAATTCTAGATTAAGATACAGTTTGAATCATACTATTTGGAGGTGAAATGAAAAATTTATTCCACATTTACTGATTACATGTCTTCAAATCAACATATAAAACTATGCCTTCTAGGTCTGTTCATCACCACTTTTGTGATATAAATCATAAGAATTTTTGAAATATGTTTCTATGGGAAACAAAAAAATGAATCTAATTTAATCTCCAAGTGGAATCACATTGATCTGATTTTCGATGTTACAATTAGAATAGTGACTGTTGGTCTAGTTAAAAATGAACAAGCGGCTCTATCAAACATGGCACTCCTTATAAGTTTTACCATATCGTTTTAAACCATTTTTGAAACCTATTTATACTGGAGGTATCCATACAAATTCACTTCAACTTGAATTTGGACTCACTCTAATTGGATATAAAACAAATATTTTGTGAACAAAGTACCACTAGGAGGTCTAGGCTGGCGACCATTCCTCAAAGGGTGTACAAATGCATTTTCATTGCATATCATATTTGGACTTGTTTCCTAAGAAATTCTTGTAATGATTTACATATTTCTTGGAAGAAGAGAGACTATACACCTCTCTTCCTCCATCATCTAATATTGTATTGCAGGCAAGTGCTATGTTTTTAAAGGTCACAAGGAGAATGAAGGAGTGAACTCCATGGATGAAGTATTTTTCAAAGTCAATTTTAAATTCATACGTAAAAATATGAATACAAATGTTCAAGTCAAAGCGAAGTGAAAATTCACCTGATGTTGAGTTCATCCAATGAAACTCAAACTCTTGAAGCTTGTATTTAGTTATTGACCAACAACACCAATCACTCTACGACATGATTGAGATCGAGGCAAAAGACATGAAATTAATAATAAGAAGAAGAATTCAAGTGTTGTACCATGTCAAGTCACATCAATTTCCAAAGAATCCTTTCATAAGCCATATTGTTCATGATTTCATCCATCATCCATATTGCATGTTAAGCTTCACGATTATGCACATTGAAGTCCAGACTTATTACCTATTCATTTACTACTAAATCATGACTTCAATATAGCCTATTTTCATAAGATTTTCATGCTTCCCTACTCCATTACACCCCATCTCCATCTAGAAAATAAAAATTAGAAAAAGATCAAAAATAATAAAGGAGTTTGGTTGTGAAAATCCAGGAAACTGGCACAACACAAACTTGAATTCATATCAGAAAACTAACTTGTCTGGCCAATATGAATTCTCTATTTTGTTTTACCATTGAGTTTGTAGGAGTCATCCTCTAGAATAAGCAAGACTTGGGGATAAGTCTTAGAATACGAAAGCGGGAAGATTTGTAATAAAACTATGAAAATAGTTTGAGAAATGGTTTGATAAGGGACCTAATAAAGCACCCACATTCACATTTATCAATTAGGGACCTAAATAAAGAACATGCATCCACATTCATCAGCGGGGGACCTGAACAAAGACAATATAAAAGGGACCTAAATATTAGATGCAGAAACTAGTGCCAACATTCCATCAAAGAATATCCTTGAAGAACTATCATCACGAGTCAAAAATGAACTAGCAAAGGGCATCATTAGTTAGCATTCACAACAAGCTATTGTAGAAGAACAAGTACAGTAAGTGTAAAAAAATTGCTTTTAGAACCTTTGATTTTTGAAAAAATTCTAGAAATTGTTAAAACTAATTTAGCTTGATATGCATTCTATTACATCCTATATCCTACCTTCATTTATATCCATTTATATCCATACCTACAATCATTTTATTCACTACCCTACCATACCTATACTCATTACCCTATCCATCATAATCATATTTCATTCATTATAATCCCTACAAAATTCGTATCCATTATCCTTTCCTACATTAACCCCATTCCTATTCATCATTCCATATACCACTACAATAATCCTAAACATTTTATAAACATTTTTGATCAGAAATAAAGGACTCAATGTTTCTTCCCTTCAAAAAAAAAACTGGTTGACCTATACATACTATACAAAGGTTAATGTCATAATAATACTAATTTGATTTTTTTTTAAGTGACCTACCCTATGGTCATTTTTAAAAACAAATTAAAGAGATAAAATGAAATGACAAACTATATTGTATAACATAAGGAGTGAAATATAAAAAATGCATGATTATAAAACAAATGATATATGCCTACGATATATGCGAAGGAATGAAATAAAAACAAATGGAAAGGTGGGCATATGAAATAATGAACGCATGCATATGAACTAATGAAGGCAGCCATGGATGATATGATATGATGATTTGGCAACCCCGTACACTGTGTGAAAAGAAGTTGGAGCCATAAAAAAACACAGAGAGAAATGCTAAGAAGAAAAAGGTAGAGCTAAGCAAGGCAGCGTACCTAGAGCCATAAAAAACACAGAGAGAAATTCTAAGAAGAAAAAGGTAGATCTAAGCAAGGCGGTGTAGAAATAAAAGGTGGAAGTTGTGGAGAAATAAGGTGGTTAGACATAATATTTAACGTTGAGTTGAATCCCACGGATTGTGCAGCAGAATCAGGTAAGGATCAATTCCGGATTTTGCTAAGTTTTGAATGAATTTAGAGGATAAATGTACTCAAAATTCTTTTAAAGAGGTGTCACAAATTGGGTCTCAGTCATTAGCGGAAAACATTTCCACCTCCAAGTCTAAACTGCGCATCCATTCAAATAATTCCGCCACCTATGAGAAGAACGAATCCTTGGCAACGATTCAACAAGAGTCTTAATTGCATTTTTCTTGTGTCAACACAAGATTAATGCAATTCATCACAAGATCACTCAGAGATTCAATTATTCATTAATACAAAATCTCTCCATGCATGAAACAACCGATATATTGGGTAACATGATTTCCATGCACCATGAGCACATTTTTATGAAAAATACGATGCACAGTGAAGGATTTCGAAAAAAATGATGCACAATGAATTCATGAACGGAGAGTTCTTTGATGTTTACATATAAGCAATTGATTTTTATTATTATTCATGAACTGAGAGATATTTTGAATAATTATTATTGTTTTCAATCATCCTCTGAAGAAAACTGAGTGGAAATTTGCTTAGGCTATGGACAAATAAGCAGCCAGCAAAACAACAAAGGTCGTGGATAAATAGGTAGCCATAGAACAGTGGTGTTAACATAGGCCAAGATTTGCTCGTGCCAATTTTACTTAGCGCACAACAAATTCCATAAAATCTACAGAGAAAGAAGATAAGAAATCATCTCCGGATTTCTATCATTAATTGAACGAATTTTAAGGGTAGATACGGTAAAGAAATATGTCAACATATGAGGTAGTAAATTTCAGTTATGGACTTGAAACTTCGCCAGCAGTAAACAAATCTTCACAGCTATGTTGTAATTAAATTTTCAAGTGTGCTAAGTGGAGTCATAATTAAAAAAATGACATTGTGTAAACAAGGAAATGGTTTATCGCTTAGAGATAACTAAAGAGTTTTCTTCTAGAACGGGCATTTCGAAACTAAAATTCCTCATGCATCGATTGTCCAAATCTGTTATTTAAACACAAAGGTCAAGGAGATAGAGGCAAGCATGAGGACATGCTTGAGAGTAAGCAAGGGGGAGATGTTGGCCCTCGTTTTTAATCAAATTTTGCTTATTAAAATCCACGTAATTTCCATCATTTTCCACCATATACCATCCACATACACCTTATTTTGACCTTATTATGCATATTCAAGCAAATAAATTATGTTTTTCAATTTTTAGATATTTTTGCAAAATATGGGTTTTAAGAGTATTTTTGGATAGAATCAGAATCCCCGTAATGGCTATGTGGATGACATATTTTTAGGACACTTGGGATCAATCTAGATACATGAATGGAAATCTTGGGAACTAGGACTGAGCTAATTCCAATTGGTTCGGTCAAAACAAGCTAAATTAGGCCCGATCAAGGCGAGTCAAACATGACTAGTCATCCAAAAAATCCCTAGGAAATAGGGTAGTTTTATGATTTCATGGGATTGTCGACATTTTTAGTGATGGATTGAATGGATTTGACTTGGATAGATGGATATGAATAGATATAGTTGTTAGAGAGACTTTATATCAGTTTTTTTCATGATCTTCTATTTAAGCCAAGACTTTGAAGGCTTATGATATGTAATTTTTATATAAATTTATGCTAAGACATTTGAATATTGGAGATTAATTAGAAGAACATGTTATACTTTCATTTTGTTGTTAATTAGTGTGGATGAGTGCTTGAAGTTTTAGCATTGGATAGCAGCCTCATGTGTGCAAGGCAAGGGTGGAGGGTCCCCACTCCAAGCTAAGTATACTTCATTATTAAACTAGCTTAATTATTCATGAACTAGTTGCTTTAGATTATTTTACTTGTTTTGTTTCAGATTTGCTTATTTCAATTAATGTGTGATGATTGTTGAATGGATATTGGTTTAATTCTAATCTACATATGAAGGGACACACAAGAATTTAAGTTAAAACCACCTTCTATTTGATCTTGAACTAAAACGAATTTCATTCTCCTTTTCTTATTTGAAGTTATTTATTCATTTCTGGTTTGAAGCAATGGTGATTATGATAGATAGAATTGTGAAGAATGAAAATATGGTACTCCTTAGTTAGGAGCCTTTTATTTTACATCTTCTGCATCATAAACCATTGTTAATTAGTGCTTTGAGATTTCTCTTCATGAAAGTAGTATTGCAAGGAAGGACAACATGATTTTCCTAAGTTAGGAGCCTCATCCCTCACATATTACATAAGTGAATTAGAAATTGTCAAAATAGGTTTATATTTGTAATATGTACTTCCTTAACTCTTCAAATTTCATCTTCTAAGCTTGGCTACATCTGATATCTATATACTGTGGACTTGCTCCAAGTTTTACAAACCCATATTGATAATTAAATACTTGTGTTAATTTGTGTTAATAAATTAACCCAATAGAGCCAATGCTAAATAAAAGTAGTGGCATGATTAACATCGGGTGCTAAGTTCCAGGTGGGCGATAAAGTTTGGCTACATTTGCAGAAGGAACACCTTGATGGGCCCCATAGCAAGCTTCGCCCATTGCAATATGGGCCATTCACCACAACCAAGGAGGTAGGGGACAATGCCTTCGAGCTTAATATTCAACCATTCCTTGGTCTACACCTAGTGTTCAATGCGGACCGCCTTCGGCCCTACCTTCCACCATTCTTGGACACATTCGACATTGCATAACAACTCACATCAACAGTGTTAATGTTAGGCCCCTATACTACTAGTGTAACCCCTTATTGTTATTAGTACAACCCACTTATTATATCGATGTACCCATGTAGTGCCCATATTGTTACTATTGTGCCCCATAGAAAGCCACTATTCTTATTATTCTGCCCTTACATTAGTATTGTTATGTTGGCTCTAATTATGTTATGACCCCTTAGACTCCCATATATAGAAAGGAAGTCTTTTCATTTGTATCAGCAAAGAATTGTTCATTTATGTAATGTAAATGAGGTTTCCCCCTCGAAGAGGTTGAATTATAAGGAGTTGATCTATCTTTTCTATATTTTTCTTGAGTTGCTTTCATAACATTTGGTATCAGAGCTTTGGATTCTAGGGTTTTGCTGCTCCAAATAGGTCATTGTGGCATTTTCGCTATAACATTTTTTCTGCGATGTTTCAGAAGCTAAAAAAAAAAAACCATTTGAGAAGAAATCGCGCTGAATCGCGGATCCAAATTTTAGAACTTTTCGTGCTATATTTTCGGAGATATGATCTAAGGAAGTTGGTCTTTTTGTAGACTCCTGAATTACATTCCAAACAGGTGACCTGGGGAAAATCATCATAACTTTCTCTTTGAGCATCCGATTGAAATTTCGTCAGAAGGTAAAGAAAGAGGACGGACTGTAGTTTCTTGTATATATTTTTCAGAGCCAAAGGTCGAAATAGTGACACGTGGCATGTCGTACAAGTTTACTCTACTAAACTAGTCTATAATCAGGTCACTATGGGAGATTTGGCATAACTCTTCCTTGGTGAATACAATTTGGATCAGATTGGTGGCATTGGAAAGAGGACAAAGAGTGCTACTACAGGTCACAATTTTAGAACTTAAGGATCTGAAAATACAGAGTTATAGTTGTTTCAAGATTGAGCTCCTAAAATCAAGAAAAAGAAAGATGAGGAAGTTTGATGGCAAGGATCCGTTAAATTGGATACTTCAGATGGAGCAATATTTTAATCTACATGGTGTACCACTGTTACAAAAGGTATGTATTGCATCTTCATATTTAGAACCAGATCAATTTTTATGTTATGAAGGGCTTGGTTCTCGTAAACAACTTGTTACATGGTCAATTTTCAGGGAGGAAATGATAGCACATTATGAGGATACAAAGCGCAACACCTTCTTTAGAGCAACATTACAACAATTGGAAAAAAGGGCTTTGTGACATACTGGAAAGAAGAATTATGGAAACCAGGAAGCATACCCTTCACAACTATAAAGATGGAAGTGTTGATTCTCCTAGCCTTCCACAACCTACAAGGGTTACACCACAACAATTGAAAGAAAAAAGAGAAAAAGGGCTTTGTTACAATTGTGATAGCAAATGCACTAAAGGTCATAAGTGTGCTGAGAAGAAATTATTTTACATAGAATATGAAGAGGAAGAACAAAAGGATCAAGAAACATCAAAAGAAGAGGATATACGACAAGACCCCACCCCAAAGAAAGAAGAAATGAATCAGGCCATATCTTGTAAAGCATTCACAAGAATTACCACTCCTCAAACTCTCAAGATAGAAGAGCATATCAAGAAGAAAAAGGTGCAAGAAGTGAAAGATCACATCGAGAAAGAAGAAATGAATCCAACCATATCTTGTAATTCATTGGTCGAAATTAACACTCCTCAAACTATCAAAATAGAAGGACATATCAAGAAGAAAAATGTTCAAGAAGTGAAAGATCACATCGAGCATCAAGAAATGAATCCGACCATATCTTGTAAAGAATTGGAAGAAATTACCACTCCGCAAACTCTAGAGATAGAAGGACATATCAAGAAGAAAAAGGTTCAAGCAGTGAAAGATCACATCGAGCATCAACAACATGTTCTCCAACTTTTAAAGGATAACCCCACTTCAGTGCAAAATCAAACGAAACAATGGGTAGATCAACATCATAGTGAAAAATGTTTTGATGTAGGTGATTGGGTATTTTTACTGCTACATCTCAAGCAAGCTATTTATTAGAAGGAAATGTTGGCAATACTACATGCACTTAAAAAATGGCGACCTTA